>VDFB02207017.1:0-17012 GCA_007258455.2 Sequoia sempervirens | reverse complement strand
AAACAGAAGGAAAAATGCATTTGCTTCAAAGTTTATAAAGCAATTTCAACACATTCTCTAGCCATTGTCCAGAATATGGTTTTCTACCAGCATACTCCTTCAATCTTCTTTAGGCCTTATTGCTATTTTGTTAATTGACTGTGATTGAAAGGTGAAAATGTGAAATGTGCCCAAGGATAATTATACTTATTTCTCTCTTTTAATTGTTATATATTCAAAGACTAATTAGAAATCCAAACAGCCTCAGGTCTTTAGTCAGATGCCATTCAATGATTTTGCATCAATGAATTATGTACCTTCAGTTATGCTTTCAAAGAATAAGTGGACAGTGTGTTGCTTTGAGCTTTTCCGTTGTCATCAAAGCATAAAAGATAGAGGGATTTTGTTAAAAGTCATGGTTATTGTCCTCGTAGGCATAAATGCAAACAATGGGAGCATACAGAAAATAGGTGAACTATTTGACAAAACTCGTCAAAGAAAAACTATTATATATGATTATTTGTTTATATATTCATTCATTTGTAGAAGAAAAAAATGGGAAACTAATACAACAATAGGTAGTTATAACCCACAAAAATAATCAAACCTCAAACAATAGCAACATCCAAATAATTGTGCTTTAAAGTACCTAATGCACTAGAGAATTTACCATAGCAGAATTCAAATTTTCATTTGCACAGAAATAAACAAAACAATGCAGTACAAACCTATTTTCTGCCAGCAAGCATTTAAATTCTGTTAGATGTCGTGGTTATTGTTCTCATAGGTAGACATGTAAAATACGAAAGCATTTATAAGGCAAGTGAACTATTTTACAAAACTCCTCAGGAGAATGTGCTTCCAGGGAATGCAATGAGTAATATGTCTCTTTTACTACATATCATTGTCTATCTATGTATCCTCAGATACAACCATCCATATATTGATTCATGTATATATGTGACTATGTATACATGCACCTATTAGTATATGTATAGATGTTTCTATCGATACATGTGGACATTGGTATATGCATTTATGCATCTCTGAATACTATGCATGGATACATGTATGTATGCATATATGGTTTCTATGCATGCCTACATGTGTATCATGTATCACAACAACATTTGCACCATACAGAACAAAGAAAATTATGAACAAAATATCGCGGTTACGCAGTCAAACAGAGGGCTTTCTAGATAATTATACAGTGATGCACACATTCATGGTCTCCAACATATTAACATGCACATGGTTTTCTACTGCTACTTTGTTATTTCGCTTTCATTGACAGCTAATATGTACAAAAGCATAATTGTATTTATTTCTTTCTTTTAATTTTTGTGTATTTAAACACTAGTTAACAACTACCTAATTAGTCACATATCAGATCAAACAAGGGTAAATGAGAAATATGGAACTGACTAGATTGACATGAGTGGAATGTCACCTGGTGCTATTAGCTGATATGCTATGATTACTGTCATGTTTTAGCATCTAACAAGTCTCATGGCTCCAAACCTGGTATCATCTAAAAGCCACATAAATATTCAGTTTCCAACCCGATTGGGTCATTCTATACTTACTATTAATTGTTTAATACAACTACATGCAAGTAGAAATCACAACTCATGACATCCTTATACACTTATGCACAAATACATGCTCTCTAACATATTAACATGCACATGGTTTTCCATTGCTACTTTGTTAATTGGATTTGATTTATAGCTGAATTATGCACAACGATAATTATCATTATTTCTTTCTTTTAATTATTATGTATTTAAAGACTAATTAACAACTACCTAATTAATTACATATGCATTTTTACAAGGGTAAATGAGCACCACAAACTTGATAACAATGACACAGTTAACATGCTAGTATCAAGGTGTTCAATCTAAATACTCATTGATTACAATATGCTAACCATATTTCAATTTTATATGGTTCTGTATATGCATATATAAATATCTCTTTTTCTTCATCTCATTATGTATATGTGTATCCATAGATGCAATTATGCATATATCGATTTATGCATATATCTCACCATCTCTTTATGCATCTGTCTATATATGTATGAATGTATCTACGGCTACATGTATACATCAATTTATGCATATATGCACCTATGAATTGCATGCACACATCCATGTATATATGCATCTATCGATATCTTGCATGGATACATGTATATATGCATGTATGGACTCATGCACCTGTGTATATGTCTTTGTATCTGCCCATTTGCAGATGCATATATGCATTTTTCTACACATCCATGTATCTCCACAGCTCTCTATGTAACATATCTATCTCTCTCTGTATACATGTGTCTATGCATCCACCTATACATGTGTGCATGTACAACATGCACATATGTATTTGTGCACCTATGCTGGCCACCCATGCCCACCAAGCCATACCAGCACCTTCGCCACCAGGCAGATGCCATTTAATGCATTTGCTTCAATTATTTTGACCTCTCTATGTGTTCGCATTTTCCTGATATTTCAATGCATTTAATTTGCACTCATGGATTACGTACCTCTACTCGCCAGTTTTATAAGCTATGCCTTTGCTTAAATTTATTTAATCAATCTATGCGATCGCATTTCACTAATTTTCTATAACAATAATGATTTATAAAGCTATTCTAATAAATAGAAACAGATAAATGCTAATTTTCCAATATAAAAAAATAAAAAGTTGTATGTTGACATACAATCATGCATATTGTCCATACATGCATATATGCATATATGCCTTCATCCATATTTCCATGTGTATATGAATACATCCTTTCATGTAGCATATGCATTTGTATCTATATGCAAATATGCATGGATCCATGTATACATGAATTCATTTCTCCCTCTGTCCATGTAGTTATGTCTTCTGTGTATACATGTTTCTATCGATGCATTCATGCATATATCTGTGAATAGCTCTATGTATTTCTTTGTCCATGCATTTATTGTTTTCTAACGCATCAGCATTTGCATTTTTTTGGTTTCATGACCTACCATATTTATTGTTTTCATTTTGTCTTTTTTTACAAGTTTTTGGTAATGCTAATTCGTCTTGACATATCTGTTTGCATTCCTACTAGAGACGGTCTAATCACTCCAATGGTTACATATAAGATGTTGGCTGCTCAAAAACAAAATGTACATATATTTCCATATTTTAAATCTACATTACCTTGGGTGATTTCTAAGACATAAGTAGGGTGTTTATAGAAGCTTGTAGTTAGTTTATTATCATCATATTCTGAATTGTGTTCTTCTTGGAAACTTTGAGAACTTGTCTCTTGAAACTGACTTACTATTATCAAGTATTTGTAGTATATTTCTTACTCTATTGTTTTATTGTGCAATTTGATTCATTACAAGTGGTATTACAGAATAATATAGGCACTATGAAGACAAGAAAAAATGATATATGTTATTTTAGAGTTCATTTTAGGAAGTGTATATCTCTCTAATTTGATAAATATTTTATTGGTTTTCCAATATTTTTGAAGGCCATATTCAAGTTATTGCAATATAAATTCTAAGGTAATATCCTTAAATATCATTATAAATTTATATCTATTCATCTATTGTCGCATTTCGAGGAAGCTCAAAGATCTCAGAACCTTGTTCACTACGAAGGAGAGTGAGAAATGGGACATGAGTCTTTTTCTTGTGTTTGTATTGAGACACTCAGCCCTATGATGATTTTAAAAAGCATAACCAATAACAAACTAGACATTCTTCCACTCTTTGTTGGAAGAAATGATCACTTCATACCCTATCGATTCCATTCATTTCCATTTCTACCCTTGCACGTCCTTTTTTCTAAAATCAAATACATTTCAAAATCCATTTATATGCTTGCCTTGGATCACACAAATTTGTTGCATTCCCTTTTTC
Source organism: Sequoia sempervirens (assembly GCA_007258455.2). Classification (NCBI taxonomy): domain Eukaryota; kingdom Viridiplantae; phylum Streptophyta; class Pinopsida; order Cupressales; family Cupressaceae; genus Sequoia; species Sequoia sempervirens. The sequence goes on along the minus strand of VDFB02207017.1, from coordinate 13,107 downwards.
ATTCAATCCAGCTCCCTCATTCAAATTTTTATTTCTTACATTTAATTTTAAGCGTATAACTAAAAAATGATAAACTCGTAACATTTACATTCCATTCATTCTCATATCCACTCTTGCATATCCTTGCCTCCCATATCAAATACTTTCATAACTTATTCATATACCTTACTTGCATCTCATCATTCTCTCAATTCCCTCTCTTTGTTGCACATGCATAACTCATTCTTCTTTTTTACCCTCACATATCTTTATCTATCTATACCTCAAATATACCTTCATCCATCACAACAAAATTCACACCATACCAAACAAAGAAAAAGATGAAGAAAATATCAAGGTTATGTAATTAAACACTGAGGGCTTCCAAAATACCTATCATAACATAGAGTTGTATTTAATAGTTCTTTTCAAAATGTCTTTTCTAAATCTTGTTTATTATAGATCCCTAAAAGCGTGTATGATAGTTTCTTAAAGGCTAAAATGTGTAATCAGATTTGACAAATATTTACATGTATCCATGCATTCAAATGCATCATTAGATATCCTTTATACACTTGTTCAAAAAACAATAATGTATATGTTTCAAATGCAATTTTTTTTTGACATTTCTAAATTTATGCACATAGGCATATATAGATTCTTGTTTACGTACCAAATTACATGGACACATGTACACATCCATGCATGCACAAATGTTTACATGGATCCATGTATTTATGCATTCCTTCCATATATGCATTGGTGATAAGTAGTTCATTTTCCTTGTTTTCTTTCATTTACTACTGCAAATGCAAGTTGAGTCTCATTGTGCTTTGATGCATTTAGAATGCTTTGATTATAAATTTCTATTTCTAATCGATTTTAGTGTTTTCCATTCAAATTTCTCGTTTAGATGTCAAGGATGCTTTTCACTCTTCTATGCATTTGAGCACATGGATACATGTATACATGCATGCATGTATACATAGATGACTCAAGCATTCTTACAAATCTTTAAGATTATTTGCATTTAATAATTCAAACAAAAAAAATACATTTTTGCTTCCTAAATAAGATCATAAAGGACATTTGTTATTGCAAATGTATACATACACACATGTAGAAATACAAGTATTCATTGGTTATATATCTATCAAAAAGTCCACGTATTTATTATTTTCATAGCATATGCATAACAACTTCTACTTTGTTTTCTCTTTTGACTCTTGTATCCTTAAATATCATTATATATTTATATCTATTCTTCTCTTGTTGCATTTCGAGGAAGCTCAAGGATCTCGACACCTTGTTCAGTACGAAGGCGAGTGAGAAATGAGACATGAGTCTTTTTTCTGTGTTTGTATTGAGACACTCAACCCTATGATGATTTTAAAAAGCATAACCAATAACAAACTAGACATTCTTCCACCCTTTGTTGGAAGAAATGATCACTTCATACCCTATCGATTCCATTCATTTCCATTTCTACCCTTGCACGTCCTTTCTTCTCAAATCAAATACATTGCAAAATCCATTTATATGCTTGCCTTGCATCACACCAATCTGTTGCATTCCCTTTTTCATTCAATCCAGCTCCCTCATTCAAATTTTTATTTCTTGCATTTAATTTTAAGCATGTAACTCAAAAATGATAAATTCCTACCATTTACATTCCATTCATTCTCATATCCAGGCTCGCATATCCTTGCCTCCCATATCAAATACTTTTCATAAGGCATTCATATACCTTACTTGCATCTCATCATTCTCTCAATTCCCTCTCTTTGTTGCACTTACATAGCTGATTCTTCTTTATTACCCTTACATAGCTTTATCTATCTATAGCTCAAATATACCTTCATCCATCACAACAAAATTCACACCATAGCAAATAGAGGAAAAAATGAAGAAAATATCAAGGTTATGCAATTAAACACTGAGGGCTTTCAAAATAACTATCATAACATGCAGTTGTATTCAAGAGTTCTTTTCAAAATGTTTTTCCTAAATCATGTTTATTATAGATAACTAAGAGCACGTATGACAGTTCCTTGGAGACTAAACTGTATCATCAGATTTAACAAATATTTACATGTATACATGCATTCAAATGCATCATTAGATATCCTTTATACACTTGTTCAAAAAATAATAATGTATTATTCTTTTGTTTCGATCATAAATGTTTTTTGTATATCTTTCAAATGCAAATTGTTTCACATTTCTAACTTTATGCACGCAAGAATATATAGACTCCAAAAATACAAGTATTCATTGGTATATCTATAAAAAAAGTCCACGTATACATGGTACCCAAAAATACAATTTTGCATGCATCCATCGACACGTCAACTGTTCAAATCTCTCTATGGACCACGTTGCCCATGGACCCTAAACATTCCACGCATTAATACACCATTGCAAATTATTTCAAACTTTCCTACCTAAATTTAATACATTTATATTCCTATCTCCTATCTAATTACTTTTTCTCACTCATAGGTAGATGCTTTTTCTCACTTGTTTATTATATTGAATTACCACTTCCACAATTTTTAATTTATTAAGCTGAAATAATTTATACTCATATATAATATAACCTAAGGAAAACTATTTTCGATTACACGTGGATTGTAATTCAAAACACTAATTAATAAAAATGTTGTGAAGTCACTTAATTATTCAACAGTAAAAGAAAGAAGCCCCCATTACTTTAGTGAGATGAGTCCCTGCAAAAGGAAAGAAAATGTAAGGAGTCTCCCCAATGGAAATTGGGGGAAAAAGAAGGCCAAAAAGAGGCCAAAATGTACGAAAAAGTAAAATGCACCAGGGCTGCAAAAACTAAACGTTAGGGTCGGTGAAAGTATGAATGTGGACCAATCCACCATGCGACCAACTTATCTTGTCATCCGACCGAATCCTTGCTGTATGCACAACCCTTCTAAGAACACGATTTTTATTTTTATTTTTATTTTTACAGACTGAGGTGGGGCCATCTTATAAATACACTTTCGGTGGTTTTGACAGTTTTGTAGTCATTAGTCTTGATCGTTCACATCGCAGTTTAGTTGGAGCGCAGAATGCATGTGAGTTGTCTGCATCTTCATTTTTGTACCAACTTCAAATGTTGCGCGCCATCTTGAGTGTTCACATCGGATTCTATTGTGCTTAAAGTTGTGCTTATTGTAGGTAGGTACTAGCACTACAGATTGAAAATTGCGTGCAAAAGAAGGCCAAAATGTACGAAATGCATCAAAGCTGCACGCTGGAAATTAGAGGGAAATTCGGAATGGGTAGCTGGCCCACAAAATGACATGACTTTTGAAAAAAATTAAATAGTTTTTTCTAGTAAAAGAAGATACTGGTGTGTGACGTCTGTCCACAACACCTAATTTTTCAAGTACTCTTCTTTTTTACTAGAAAGTATTTATATACAAAGGTCCCCCATGAGTAAGTATAGGCTAGTATTGTCCTAGTATTTCAAAGCCACCTCAAATCTGTTGTATTTGATAAACCCATCTAGAAATTAGAAATACTTTTTCCCAACCAAATTATCTAATAGCTAATCAATAAAAGGCGAGGGGAAGCAATATTTCTTTGTGAATTTCTTAATTTCTTATAATCAACACACATTTTCTATTTTTGGTTATTCTTGGGAATATTGATTAGAGGAGACATCCATTAACTATATCAAATATTACATAGATAAATCTTGCTTGAAGTATTTTCTCAATGCCAGTCTTTACTACCTTTTTGAGTATTGGGTTAGTTTCCCTTCAAGATTGTCTAACTACGTATATATTTTCTATATAGATGTGGTGAGTGTAGATTTTAGAGTGAATTTCATTCATATTTGTATTCCTAAGAAAAAGTTGTGGTGTGGGAGATATATTTGAGTTTTGTTTCTTTTTTTTTTTTCAATTTACTATTGATATTAAGGGTTTTTGTTGGAAGGATCAATACTTGTTTGGTATATTATAGAATTGTTTGATTTGTCTTGTTTTCACTTGTTAATGTGTTCAAGGGTAATAATGTGGCACTAGTGTGTGGAATGTAGAAACACCCTTATAAAATATTTTACCACATGGCATGACATTTAGTAAAGAGTAGTGGAATGTCGCTAAAAGCTTTCCCTTAGAATCTCTGGCGAAATCCATTCTACTACCATCAATTATTATGTGAGTTATATCTTCTTGTGTATCAAAATATAGCTCCTCCCAGGTTGTTTAAGTGTTGTGTGATGACTACCATGGCAAATGAGGCGCTTTTTTACACTATCTATTTCATCAACCAAAACCTTGAATAAGTATTTTAGGGAAGGTTTTGTTGGGGGATACAAAGATTTTTCCCTTATGTCAATGCTATTGGATACAACCATGTCCTTGGTTCTATAATTAATCGAGGTTGTAGTTGTTTCTTACCATGGTCTTACCAAGATAAGGGTTGAATATTTATAGCTAGAACTTGTTTATGAAAAATGTCCTATTGAAGTAAATTGGTAAATGGTGTTTTGTTTGGAGAAGCAATTTGGATCTCTAGATTTTTCTTATGAGGTATTTTTGCATTGGTTATCCCTTTCAATGATTACTTTTTACAAAAAATTGAAGGTTCTTGTTCATCAATGATTTTAACAATTATAGAAGGAGAAGGTCTATGTAGGGATTTTCCTGACCATAGTTGAAGGTTATTTAGGTGGACAACAATTATCCTAGATATGTTTTCATACTCATCCAATTAAACTTTTGCACCTTGCCTATTATTTTTTAGATTGGCTATAGGTTGGGAAGGAAGCCATGGTTGATTAATTGGTTTTATCTGTGATTGGCTTGATATATTATTTGGGCTAGTTAATTTAGAGTTTTTTACTGATTTCAAAAGTGTTTTTGTTGTCTTGAAAATGGTTGATTATAACTCTGATGAACTGCCCATTATTGTTGAGTATTCTAGGTTCCATATAGAGGTGAGAATTTCTAAATCCAAGGCTATTAAGACCATGGCTAATCCATCCATTATGGAAGTGATCATTGTGAATTTGATGATTAATAATTTGGCCAATCTTGTGGTCCCCATTAAGAAGAGGTAAGAGGTCCACTCTATTGCATTCCTCACTAATTGGCTTCCCAATTTATAGGCCTCTATAAGGTGTTGGATTAATAGATTGATGTTATAAAAAATTATTGGTTCACTTCTTCACAATATAGTTTAATTCTTCATCGACTAGAGTAGCTTTATTTATTAATCTTCATAGGACTGAAAGTTATTGCAATAAGTGATAGAATGGTTTTTAGATCACAAAACTAGAAAAAAAAATAGTTTTATCTAAAGAAAACTCATGTAGAAGATGTGTAATCTTACATCTTGGGAAATATATAGATAGTGGTTCAATTTTTCTAATTTTTACCTAAATTCCATCTAAAGTGGTGTTTAGCTAAGACATAATGTCCATTTTCATACTCACATATTCTTACATGAGATATCCTTGCCATTTTGTCCCTTTAATGATATTTTGGTCCTAATCATGTCTCTTGTTTTAGAATTTTCTCTACAAAATTCCTCAATTATTTTCCTATCTAGGAGAATCACCAAGCTTGGAAGATTTATCAATCTTAGGTGTGGATTATAATTTTTTCTATAACTTCTACTTGGGCTTGGAGGAACACTCATGATTTGTATAAGGGTTAATAACCTTTTATGTAGCTAATTTTCTTTTTATGTCTAAATATTTGCGTTAAATGCATGTTTGTGAGTGCTCATTTATTTTAAAACATGTGACCATATTAAGATTCACATGCACCTCAAAGTGGGAGAGAAATGTTTGATAATATACTCATACTAATTCGTATTGACTTTTGGGCCCATTTTGAGAGAATGCCTTAATGCAATTACATATTGGCAAATAACACAATAATCTTGTGTGAAGTTGGGATAATTATTTGATCCTTTAGCCATCCTCATTTACACACATTCCTAATTACAGTTGTAGCTTATCCATTTCTACATATTTTCTCACATCCTTTCCATTTACTATAACCTCAACATCTAGGCATTCATTCATTGCATCAACATTACCTTTCCCTTATACTAGGCCAATCATACAACTACAAGATTGATATTACACCCATGGATGTAACACTTGGATTTTAAAATGTACACTTAAATTTTGTTGAAAATCACATATTTCATTCCTACCATGGGCTAACTTGCTATGTACATTTCACATGATTATTGTTATGTAGTGGTATTTAAAGGTGTTCATGTTTGGACATTAATTGGCATCCTTAAATAATCAAATATCAAGAACAAATAGTTTGCATCTAAGGAACATACACATGAATCAATCAAAGAAAGATGAAGAATTTAGAAGATAGAAATGTGTAGTATTCTATATTAGATTGGCAAGCTATAAGATCCACACCTATAAAAATGATTTAGACCCACAAAATCAACCCACGACAAAGTTGACAAACTATTTTAGTTCTTAAAGGAAAGTTAAGAAAATATTTATTTCTAGCCAATAATAACATAGTGTGATGGTTAAGTGTGATATTATGATTCTTACCACCAAGATTCAAACCTCTATTAAAATGTTATTATTGTATTATTTATAACTCATTAAAAGAGATGAATTTCTAATGCTAAAATAATTGAAATTTAAAATTACTTTAAAATTATTTATCTCCATCATTATTTATTATATTGAATTACCACTTCCACAATTTTAAATTAATTAATCTGAATTAATTTATACTCATATAGGCTATAATATAACCAAGGAAAACTATTTTCCATTACACGTAGACAACAATTCCAAACATTAATTTAAAAAAAGAAAAAGAAAAAGTGAAGTCACTTAATTATTCAATAATAAAAGAAAGAAGCGCCCATTAATTTAGTGAGATGAGTCCCTGCAAAAGGAAAGAAAATGTGAAGGAGTCCGCAATGGAAATTGGGGGGAAAAGAAGGCCAAAAAGAGGCCAAAATGTACGAAAAAGTGAAATGCACCAGGGCTGCAAAACCTAAACGTTAAGGTAGCTAAAAGAATGAATGTGGACCAGTCCACCATGCGACCAACGTTTCTTGTCATCCGACCGAATCCTTGCTGTATGCACAACCCTTCTAGGAACTGGGGCCAGCTTATAAATGCACTTTCGTTTTTACGGACTGAGGTGGGGCCAGCTTATAAATGCACTTTCGGTAGTTCTGATCGTTCACATGAAAGTTTACTTGTAGCGCAGAATGCATGTGACTTGTCTGCATCTTCATTTTTGTACGAACTTCGAATGTTGCGCGCCATCATGAGTGTCCAAAATGTACGAAATGCATCAAAGCTGCACGCTGGAAATTAGAGGGAAATTCGGAATGGGTAGGTGGTCCACGAAATGACATGACTTTTGAAAAATATAAAATAGTTTTTCTGGTAAAAGAAGATACTGGTATATGTGACGTCTGTGCACAACACCTAATTTTTCAAGTACTCTTCTTTTTAACTAGAAAGTATTTATATACAAAGGTCCCCCATGAGTAAGTATAGGCTAGTATTGTCCTAGTATTTCAGCGCCACCTCAAATCTGTTGTATTTGATAACAGATAAAGCCATCTAGAAATTAGAAATACTTTTTCCCAACCAAATTATCTAGCCTAATAGCTAATCAATAAAAGGCAAGGGGAAGTAATATTTCTTTGTGAATTTCTTAATTCCTTATAATCAACACACATTTTCTATTTTTGGTTATTCTTGGGAATATTGACTGAGGAGACATCCATTTACTATATCAAATATTACATAGATGAATCTTGCTTGATGTATTTTCTCAATGTCAGTCTTTACTACCTCTTTCTTTGAGTGTTGGGTTAAGTGCACTTGAGGATTGTATAACTAGGTATATATCTTCTATATAGATGTGGTGAGTGTAGATTTTGGGGTAAATTTCATTCATATATTTGTATTCCCAAGAAAAAGTTGTGGTGTGGGAGATATATTTGAGTTCTGTTTCTTTTCTTTTTTCAATTGACTATTGATTTTAAGGGTTTTTATTGGAAGGATCATTACTTGTTTGGTATATTATAGAGTTGTTTGATTTGTCTTGTTTTCACTTTCTAATGTGTTCAAGGGTAATAATGTGACAGTAGTGTGTGGAATGTAGAAACACCCTTATAAAATATTTTACCACATGGAATAACATCAGTAAAGGGTAGTGGAATGTCGCTAAGAGCTTTCCCTTAAAATCTTCAATGAAATTCATTCTGCTACCATCTATTATTATGTGAGTTATATCTTCTTGCCTATCAAAATATAGAGCTCCTCCCAAATTGTTAAGTGTTGTGTGATGACTACCATGGCAAGGGAGGCACTCTTTTACACTATATATTCCATCAACCAAAACCTTGAATAAGTATTCTAGGGAAGTTTTTGTTGGGGGATACAAAGATGTTTTCCTTATGTCAATGCTATTGGATACAACCATGTCCCTAGTTCTATAATTAATCAAGGTCGTAGTTGTTTCTTACCATGGTCTTACCAAGATAAGGGTGTATGTATTTTTTTGCCATGGTCTTACCAAGATAAGGGTTGAATATCTATAGTTGGAACTTGTTTATGAAAAATGTCCTATTGAAGTAAATTGGGAAATGGTGTTTTGTTTGGAGAAGCTATTTGGATCTCTAGATTTTTCTTATGGGGTTTTTTTATCATTAGTTATCCCTTTCAATGATTAATTTTTAGAAAAAATTGAAGGTTCTTGTTCATCAATGATTTTAACAATTGTAGAAGGAGAAGGTCTATGTAAGGATTTTCCTAACCATAGTTGAAGGTTATTTAGGTGGATAACAATTATCCTAGATATGTTTTCATACTCATCCAATTATGCTTTTGCACCTTGCCTACTATTTTTTAGATTGGCTATAGGTTGGGAAGGAAGCCATGGTTGATTATTTGGTTTCATCTGTGATTGGCTTGGTATATTATTTGGGCTAGTTAATTTAGAGTTTTTGTTGATTTCAAAAGTTTTTTTTTGTCTTGAAAATGGTTGATTATAACTTTGATGAACTACTCATTATTGTTGAGTATTCTAGGTTCCATACAAAGGTGAGAATTTCTAAGTCCAAGGCTATTGAGACCATGACTAATTCATCCATCATGGAAGTGATCACTATGAATTTGAGCATTAATAATTTGGCCAATCTTGTGGTCCCCATTAAGAAGAGTTAAGAGGTCCACTTTATTGCATTCCCCACTAATTGGCTTCCCAATTTATAGGCCTCTATAAAGTGTTGGATTAATAGATTGATATTATAAAAAATTATTGGTTCACTTCTTCACAATATAGTTTAATTCTTAATCGACTAGAGTATCTTTATTTATTAATCTTCCTAGGAATGAAATTTGATTGCAATAAGTGAGAGAATGGTTTTTAGATCACAAAATTAGAAAAAATAAATTTTATCTAAAAAAAACTCATGTAGGGGTGATCCTACAATAGTGGTTTACAATTTTTGGCCAAACTGAACACTGAAATTATTATTTTTAACTAAATCTTCACATTCGGGTGCCTATAGCGGCTAAACTATGAGGAATTTGAAGATGATGCAAACTAGAGTCTCGTCACATTTTATCTGTAGATTCTAAAAATATTTTTTTCAAAATTTTTGGAATCATATTGCTTTTCTTTCTCCATCTCCCACGAAAACTGGTTCTTTTCAGAAAACAACATTTTTAAAAAGTGATGCACACCATATAACGTGCAACTCCGATATCTAGTGATTCCACTTGGTTAGATAGTTTTTTATTCAATATTTTTTCTTTAATCAAGTTTCGAAGTCAAACCAATTACAATTCAGATTTAGCATGACCGTATAACGTGTAACTTTTTTTGTATATATCAAAATTCAATTTTATTTTTTTTGTTGGATAAAAGACTTCAATATTTGGTGCACTCATATTTTTCAATTTTTTTTTTTGATAATCTACTATTTTTTCACATGTGCAGAACAATGACCTTCATTTTCTGTGAAGAACCAATGTTTAATAAAACTAAAAAAATAAATACATAATTAAATCAAAAGATATCAAAATTATATTCATTGGATAGGTCGTTCTGAGGACTACCTGATTCCATATGGGTTTTTGAAGACTCCATTTTCATCCTCAACCTAAGTCAGGAAGCCGCAAAAAATTAGACATTTTGTGTCTCCTGGAGGGGGGGATGGGTTGGGGGTTCAATCAATTTCGGGTTCACTCAACCACATTCACTAACCTTTGGTTCGAAATAACCCCTAAGGGGTTTGCCCCAACCCTTTAAGGCATTTGGTTTTTTGCAGCCAATTCAAAGGGGTTCGCTCAAACCCTAGTTTGGGTGAACCCCTACTGGGTTCGTACGAACCCCCAAAATCATTTTTTTTTCTTTGGGGTCATTTTTTGTGAGTTTTCCTTCCTCACTTGAATTGTAAACCACTATTGTGGCTTCACCTGTAGAAGATGTGTATTCTTACATCTTGGGAAATATATAGATAGTGGTTCAATTGTTCTAGTTTTTACCTGATTTCCATCCAAAGTGGTATTTAGCTAAGACATAATGTCCATTTTAAGATTCACATATTGTTACATGAGATATCTTATGCCATTTTGTCCCTTTAATGATATTTTGGTCCTAATCGTGCCTCTTGTTGTAGACTTTTCTCTACAAAATTCCTCAATTATTTTCATATCTAGGAGAATCACCAAGTTGGAGGATTTATCAATTTTAGGTGTGGATTATAATTTTTTATCTAACTTCTACTTGGGCTTGGAGAAACTCTCACTACCTAATGTAGATTTTGTCTTGGTTCTATAAAGTGACTCCAATTATGTCAACTTATCCTATTCCCATGTCAATTGATTACAAAAGATATTAAATAGAGGAAAGGTGAATATATCTACCAATGCATCCATAGTGGAATATAAATTAGAAGAGAACACATAAAAGGGTTCTTGAAGCTTAGATATGATTAAAAAATGCAGATCTTGTCATAATTGTCATTTCTACAACCCTATAAAAGTGATCTAAGTGACTTGAGAGAGTTGCAAGGTTGAGGAATCAGTTTGAATACTAAAATATTTCAAAAATTAATAGGAGTGTTATCTTCAAGATTCTATCATGAGATCATTTTTATTGTGTTCATGTACATTAATACTATAAATAATTTTCCAAACCTAGGTAGCTCATGTTTATTTCAATAGTCTAGATCCCTCACATCATATACTCTATCTTTCCATCTATGTATACCTAGCATAAGCTACTACTAGGCTTCTTGTAGGGTTTCAAGTCCCTACAAGCTCCTTATATATGGTTTCCCCCTAGACTATGTATACCTAGCATAAGCTACTACTAGGCTTCTTATAGGGTTTCAAGTCCCTACAAGCTCCTTATTGATGGGATAGAACATTGCCTTCTCACAAGTCATTTTAACATCTAGTAGTTTTGTACTTTCCCAATATTACTTCAAAATATTACAAGCAACTATAGATATAGTTTCTAAAAAACTTTCCTAAACTGGCCACTTTTTAATCCAAGTGAATCTAATCCCTTTATTTTCTTATTTATTACATCTTAACAATAATTTTTTTATTTTTCAAGTGTTGTATTAATCCAATTATCATAGATTCATTTAGAAATTGATCATATCATCCATCTTATCTCATTTGTGGTTGTTAATTGAGGTTTGGTCGGTTAGAGATATTTGTAGGTACCTAAGTTTGCATCTAGTTTACCTTGACATAACCCTGATTTCTACTTAGTTTGCACTTACTGCATACATAACCACACATAGAAAAGAAACATTTTAGTATTTATCTTTTTATTTCTTTCACCACCTAATGCTAAATAGGTAATAAATAAATAAAAATAAGATAAATAATGATAGGTGATACAATAGTAATAAGAAACAAACAATGTGTAAGTGAACATATCTAACAACTTCATCCTATGGTCACCATATAGGGTAAAACATCATACTATTTTTTGTACAAGTGGAAATTTTCTAACCCTATTCTCCCCTTCTTTTCATGATCATTTATAGTAAAATTTTGTTTTTAATTACAAATTTTGTTGCATGATGTACGGTGCTCATTTCACAACTTTTCTCTATTATTTAAGTGCATGTATAGCATGCATGCTAAGGGATGAACACACATGATTTGTATAAGGGTTAATTACCTTTTATGTACCTAATGTCCTTTTTATGTCTAAATATTTACTTTAAATGCATGTTTGTGAGTGGTCATTTATTTTAAAATATGTGATCATATTAAGATTCACATGCACCTCAAAGTGGGAGAGAAATGTTTGATAATATACTCATACTAATTTGTATTGACTTTTGGTCCCATTATGAGAGAATGCCTTAATACAATTATATATTGGCAAATAACACAATAATATTGTGATAAGTTGGGATAATTATTTGATCCGTTATCCATCCTCATTTACACACATTCCTAATTACAGTTGTAGCTTATCCATTTCTACATATTTTCTCACATTATTTTCATTTATTATATCCTCAACATCTAGACATTCATTCATTGCATCAACATTACCTTCCCCTTATATTAGGCCAGTCTTACAACTACAAGATTGATATTACACCCATGGATGTAACCTTTGGATTTTAAAATGTAAAGTTAAATTTTGTTGAAAATCACATATTTTATTGCTACCATGGGCCAACTTGCTATGTACATTTCACAGGATTATTGTTATGTAGTGGCATTTATAGGTGTTCATGTTTGGACATTAATTGACATCCTTAAAAAATAAAATATCAAGAACAAATAATTTGCATCTAAGGAACATACATGTGCATCAAAGAAAGATGGAGAATTTGACATATTAGAAGATAGAAGTGTAGTATTCTCTAGATTAGATTGGCAAGCTATAAGATCGATAGCTATAAAAACGATTTAGCCCCACAAAATCAACCCACAACAAAGTGGACAAACTATTTTAATTTGAAAGGAAAGTTAAGAAAATATCTATTTCTAGCCAATAATGGCATAGTGTGATGGTTAAGTGTGGCATTGTGGTTCTTGCCACCAAAATTCAAACCCTTATTAAAATGTTATTGTTGTGTGATTCATAACTCCGATTAAAA
>VDFB02207014.1:0-25471 GCA_007258455.2 Sequoia sempervirens | reverse complement strand
GCTGAATTTTAGCACCCTTACACTTTTTTCAGGCTTTTTCCAATTCTTCCCAAATAAACTTCATTTTTGACCAGTGCACTCCAGAGCCTCTTTTTTCCGCATTTGTGCATCGTTTTGCGTGCCTCGCCATCCACTTCATGAATTCTCATCCTTGTGCTCATTTCACGCTTACCCATGTTTTCTAACAATTGGTGTTTGTTCTGGCTAAACGGATTGCAGTCTACTTTCAGAGATCGTCAAATCAAGAGTGATCAGAGTTCCAGTTCCTTTTGATGACTGCTACTCAGCCTCCTTCTTCGAAAGCAAAAAGCAAGATGAAGTACAAATATCAAGGCGTTTATCCGCCCACTATGGTGCTTTCAAAAGTTGAAGAAATAAAAGATACAGAAGTTGGTCATCAAGACTTGGTTGACTTCGCGAAGCTAACTGAGACGAAGCCTCTTCCTGATTCAATGAGAGCAATCGTACACAGCAATCTCCACTTGGTGGCAATGTTCCCTACGGCTACGAACAGTACTGAGTTTGTTCTTCAAGTTGCATCTCATTACATCCGAGAAAGCAGAAGCGTGATTGACTCTTCCGGGCACGAGATTCTGAGACTCGACCCCGACTTCTTTGATATTGTCTTCAAGGTCCCTCATATGGACAAATATATTGACATCTCTATATCAAAAGCACAGGAGATTTTCGATGCTGATCCCAATAAGGCTAAACAGTTGATAAATACTCAATGGCTCAAAAATCCTTGTGATCGCTTCATTTCTAGATGGTACAGGTCGAAGGACTCTCGAGAAGTGACTTCAAAGATGACGCCAAGGATAGATCATGCTTTCTCAGCAAAGTGAAAGGCTTTGCCGAATCATCCACCTTTCAATGACCGGGATGTATGAGTACATCGTGATCATAAGAAGGCAAGGCATATTGATCGGGAAAACAAATCAATGATGAGATACACGAATTGATCAACGCCCTTTCTACATTGAAGTTCTCCTACATGACTTCTTACCCGGGTGTGTACGCAGCTACCGTGATGAGGCAATTCCCAGGTCTATCTACAAAGGGGAATCGGATGATGGTGCCTGTGTACAGATATTTCTATCAGTTGGGGCTAAAGGAAAGCTTTCATCATTTCAGACGGGTCACTGATGCTTTCTTTGCGCCCTTACTCTTCAACTTTGATCCATCCTTGGAAAGAAGAAGAGTGTCCGATGAGGCTTATAAGGTGGTAAGTAAAGTTGGATGTATTTTTCTTCAATTCCCAACGTTTACTTACTTGAGAGTAGGTTGTTACACCGGTTGTCCCTACATGCTACCACGCTATCCTTCGGATAAGGGAATTTCCTCATGGAATATGCATAAAATTGAGCGTCACAAGTGTAAAGAACGCAATAGCTAAACCACAAGCTGCGGTCTGTTCCCCACACCATCGGGCCGAGCATAATATCAAACTCCGCACAAAAGGCTGGTCCGGCCTATGCTGAATGCAGATCATGACTATCAAAACCTACAGGTATAGGTTTGATTTTGACTACCGAGATGTCAGAAAAAAGTTGCAAAAAGGTCACCAACACAGGTACCGTTTTGAAGACATCTGGGCAGATTGCAGAGATGAAGAAGCCATTCGCAAAATGGACTAAACAGATTGACAGTTCAACAAATCAGAGATCTTGGTATTGCTGATCTACCAGAGGATTTTGAGGATCTAGGTGATATCATGAACGCTGTCTATGATGAGCAAGGCATTGCTAAAAGGTTGTTGCCTGCAATACAATGGTCTAGGAAAGAGGTTACTAGCATGAGAGAAAGGCTGAGACCAATCCTAGCCAACACAGAAGAATGGTTACATAAACATGGTCATGCAATGAAAAGTTTCAGGACAGACTCAGAAGGAGAAGATTCTGAAGCAAAATCACGCCAACAGCAAGAACTTCGCAACAAAAACAAATCAGCGGCCGTTCCCACTTCTTCGCGAAGAGGTCCAAGGATCAAGTTCACTATTGGTAAGAAAGATACCCAGGCTGTCCAAGAGACAGAAATGACGGGATCTCATCCATCTCGCTCTAAGGGTAAAAAGCCTATCCCGGAGGAGATAGATTCCGATGAAGAAGGAACTACAAGCGACCAATCCGCTAAAGATGAAGATTCAGCAGAAGCATACTCCGATGTCGAAGAGGTTTCTGAAAGTGGACAAGAGTCTAATGAAGATTCTGAAGAAGGATCTGAAGGTGACTTTGAAGGTGAGCCAGATTCGGAGAGACAAGAGGGTGATCAACAGGAACCCGGGCATGATCGAGAAAGAACTACTTCTCCTCCTGAGAATGTAGTTGAGGAAATTCACAGAACATCATCGCTCGTGACTTCAAACGTTCCTCATACCCCTCCTGATTCAAGAACTCCTCCACCTCCTGTTCCTTCGTCACCTATTCCTACCACAAGCATTCCTGCAGATGAGATATCTCCTATCCCTGCAGCATCAACCCAGCTTGATACTCCTTCAGTGACAAGCATCCATACGGTTGATATATTGTCAAGCCCTCCATCGTCCATTCCTAGCTTGTCTTCACCAACGTATGATATCACTTCTGAAAATGAATTCAATCGTTTCATGAATGAGTCGACGCGTTGATCACTTAAATGTGTCAATTCATGAGTTAACGATGACAATACTTCCAATTGTCACGATACTCAATGGTGAGTCGATGTGACAATAACTTGTATGGGCAATGGCGATCAATTGACAAGAGAATCCGGTTCACACTTCATTTATTCCTCCTGCCACATATTCCATGTCGGGCCGCTAAAAAGCAAATGATTTCTCCAGAGGAGCTCGACCTTGAAGAGATAGTTCTTCCAAAGGCCAAAGGGAAGAAGAAGGCAAAAGTATACTCGAGGTTGAATGTTGATAAGTCTGGCCACAAGTATGTTGAAATTGGCATACCACCAAATCAAGAAGGTGATGTCAATATGGAGGACTACACAGTAACAAAGGTCCAGCTTGGCAAGGTTACCAACGAAAGTGCAAAAGCCGATGCGCAAGTCACTTTGGATATCTTGGCAGGAAGGCTGGACAAAGTTGAGCAATCTCGTAACATGTACAAACAAAGGGTAGAGCATTATGCCACCGTTGTAAAGAGACTTTCCTCTGTTCCGTTAATGCACAACCACCGATAAAGGGTAAATACAAGATCTAGCTCAAGAAAGCTGAGAAATTCGCCTCCAAAGGCAGGGTGTTATATGATTTTGTTGAAAAGATCATCGAACATGGATCTCAGATAATTTTGGCTGCGGATGAGAAAACTACCATGTTGGCCAAGCTCACCACAGAGCTTGATAAAGAAAAGAGCATACTTTCCCAGGAGCGCAGAGACATGGAAAAATGCCTGTTGTAATGGTCGGAAATGAAACAGGTAAAGCTCAGCAAATTGGTGGAGGTTGGGGTAATTCCTAAAGAAAAGTTTGTAGGAGAGGTAAAAGAATCACCAAACACAGATTCAAGCGGCCCACCCTCTCACGAAGATCTCACCAACACAGAAGATGTCGCATTGCACTTAACATTCTTGGACAAAGTATCGAGTTGCCCGGGTCAACTTCTCTTTGAAGACAATCGTGATCTTCCTACCGCCACGTAAATATCCCCGATCTTCAAGGAAGCCATCACGAATTTGATTGACAGTTCAGACTTCTCAGAAGCTTCGCCGAACATCATTTGTGATACAAGGCTCACATTGGACAACCTGAAGACGCATCTTGACAGGTGCAAGAAGGTTCACTCATCTGCCATGAGATCGATCACGAGAATTCACACCATAGTGGATTACACCGTTGGTCCAGATGAGAAGTTTGTGCAGGAGACTAGGAGGAAATTTGAAGACTTTCGCACCCAATGCAAAGAAACGTGAAGCAGCCCCCTATTCTCCAGTGTTAGACATTCCTGCATCCCATTATGCATCTTTGTAAATATTTACTTAATGTCATTTGTAAATGTAATTACACTAAGTTCACATGTTTCACATCTCTTTGACTTTGGTCGTGTGCTAGGTGAGATCTCCAAAAATCGCTCACCTAACTTTCCTTAATTTTCTCAATCTTTCCTTCTTTTGCTCATCCCTCTTTCTATATAATGCGAGGGATTTTCATTGTAAATTATCTTTTAGCCTTTTGCAACGAAGTGCTGCCCTTTTGTAAGCAAATTTGTGAAACTTTGCATTCATGCTTTGTGAATGAGATTCGATTAATAAAGAAAAGGATTGCAAGCCAAACTTTGCGTTGGATTCGATACTTTTGTGAGTTAATCTGATTTGGTAGTGATTAGTTCGAAGAATCTGAAAGACTCTAAGTAGTTGATGTAAACTTTGTGTTACATTTGTTATTTAGATTGCATTGTTATTTCTGTTTATCATTGGTTGAATGATCTACAAGACTTTGTGCTTGTAATCATTCATGCTCTTGCATACTTTGTCGAAAGATCTACAAGACTTTGTGCTTGTAATCATTCGTGCTCATTGATACTTTTGTTGGATGATCTACAAGACTTTGTGCTTGTAATCGTTCATGCTGTTCGAAGAATTGTTGCGTCTAAGAAGACTTTGTGCTTCTAATGTAGCAAAAGGTACGCTTACACAGATCCAACACTGATAAAGCTACGGAACGACTTTGTGCCTTCGTGAGTTTTCCCTTTTTAATTTATTTGTTTGTTGTTAATTACTTCTGGTATCTCTATGCTTCGCTTTGACGAGATAGAGATATTGGCATTATTGCTAGTTGTTCGTTTCAGGTTATCAAGAATTCGGAACTTCCAACAAGTGAAGCATTGTAAACATCTTCTCTGAAAAAAGAGAGAAGGATGAATGTAACACACCCCCCCCACTCCGTGAATTTCGTGTACATTTTGTAATTACTTGTTTGATTTACTATTGTTTCTCTTAGCAGTAAGAAGGGTGCCTCCCCTTTCCGAGAGGAGAGATTCATATCTCACATAGCCATGGTTGAAGTCCAAGTTGTGTAATTCTATCGAAAGCTGATTACATAATTTTCACCCAACACATTCCATTGCATTATTAATATTATAGATGGCATATAGATTATCTTTGCTTTCTATGCATATTGTCTATTTCTTTTCTTTATCATTTTCTCTCTATTGTGTTCTATTGGTTGTTTGTGGAGGTGGAAACACCAAATCAGGGGTTTGACTGAGGAAAACTCGAACATTTTCTCATTGTCTTATGTGTAGGTACTTCTCTCACGTGGAGCTTGTGGGAGGTTGTGCCAATCATAAGTTGGATTTCTACTACCCTTGCTTATCATTGCATTCATAATCAATCTATATTTCAAGTTATAGTATTCTTGTTGTTGTATTTAACTTATCTATTTCACCCATTCTTAGTATTCTATCATTTTTATTTATACTTTCAGATTAAGGTTCTTGATTCGTTAGCACATCCTGTGAGTTTTCAATTGTCAACTCAACTCTCTATTCGTACGAGACTCTAGTGTGCCACTGAGATGGCAGTGCGTCACACTGTCCTATGTGTCCCACGTTGATGTCCTATGGCTGAGAGCCAGTTGGTCAATAGTCTGATACCTTTGTGGTTTGTTCACTCGACTCTCAAAATCCTTCATTTCTATAAACCACAAAAACATAGATTAGTTTGTTTTGTGTTTGTCAACCTATCCTTTAGTCTTTGTCATTGAGGTGGTCGAGGGCGATTCGCTCCTTTTAGACCTTGTTTGTCTTGGGACTAGGGAGTAGTGAATCCCCTCCTTCACATATGGATTATGTCTTGGTGGCTACTTTTATTTGAGAAATAATTCCTTAAATATGTTTTGATTTGATTAGTTTTGAAATGACTTGAATGTGTAACTAGGTAATGATGATTCCAATGTGATGGCAATTACTCAAATTTTCAAATTTTATTTAATTATTAGTACCATTGTAAATATCAAATATTGCATTAGATTGGAATTGACCTTAAGTAGTGGAAATACTAAGCTTGATACAACAAAATCACTTGCTAAGTGAAATTATTCATATTAATAGTTGTATACTATCTTGATAGTCGTGCATTTCTCTCTTATGATTTAATGGTATGGGTCATGACATTATTAGCCTTAACATTTACATCATCATTTAAATGAATATTTCAAAAGTAAATTAAGTTGAGAATGAAGTAGTAGATGAAAAATGTTGTGGATACATCAATTCGAAGAATATGTGAAATTTTGACTTGCTCTAATATAGATATTGAAATTATGGTTTTCAAAGTGTATTAAATTACAAAGAAGGGATATGCTTTGATTGTATTTTTTTTTTGGTAGATATTATTGAGCTAATAATGTTATAATTTCATCTTTGCGGCTAACTATGGAAATGAGATATTATTCTATGGATGATATTTTTTTTATCATTGCATGAGAATATTTTGATTCTAATCCTATCACTTTGACTATATATTCTCAATATATTTGACATGTGCATTGAGTGTGCAATTATAAATTTAGGTTGACCAACAAGAAAATGAGAGATCAATTGAGAACCTTGACCTCCCTTCCCACTCCACCTTATAAAGTAATGAGAATTTAAATGTGTTTCCTTATTTTCCATCGTCTCAATCTATGGGATGAATAAGACCCCATAGGATGAGATTTGTCACCCCTTAGTAGTTTTCTTTCATTTGTGTGTTCTAAATTTTATTGATTTGCAATTATATTAAAAATTTATAGTTGACATATGCCTCTTATAGTAAAAACTTGAATTTACAATCATGATGAATTTTAAAGAGTGATAAAGTATTGTTTTTTTATCTATTTTAGATGGAAATGGATTGGTTGGGAAAAAACCCATAAGCTATGTACTTTTAAGCCATGTATTCTTAGGGGCTAGGTGAGGATTGGACCCAACTAACTCCTTGGAGATAATATTCCACAAATAGGCATGTAAGAGATAGGATGTAGACTTTTTAGTCAACCATTTATCTCTCCTTTCAAGTTCCATGTGCAAGAGGAGTATGGAGTACACTCCACTTCTCCATACCTTGCCCATGTGGGTGCACATGAGAGCCATGGGTTTTTTTTCTTTGTGGTTGGGTGATAGAAGGAGGAAGCCATGTGTCCTCATCCAATTGGTAAGGATGGATGAAATATCACCTCTCATATAACCAATCCCTTTAGATTTGAGAGGAGACTTTTTTTCTTTTTTGGATTTTCTTTTGGAATTTGTATATTTTTGGGGGAGAATTGATGTGTTCTTGAAGGGAATATTTTAGTTTCTTTATTGGAAGAAGGGGATTTTGAATGGGATCAAGTTTCCATTCAAGGAGAATAATCTTCCCCATTTTAGAATATTACTAGTGAGATAGGCCCCCCAACTATTTTTAAACATTTTATTTTATTTAGAGTAAAACAAGTGAGATGAATAATATTTGAAAGATAAATTTGTGCAACTATATTTTTTATTATTTCTTCTTGATTTTATGAGTATGATTGATTTTTTTCTCATGCCCCCTTTTTCACAATCTATGTTGTGGTCCAAAATTCCTATTTCTTATCACTAGCATTCCCCTTCATCCAAATTTGTGTATGTGTTCATTCCCTTCATCACCCATAGATTTTCTTAATATCCCCAAAATTTCTAACTATGGAGGTATGGCCAATTTTCTAAGTCCTGGTGGAAAAATCCTTTAGGGAGCCAACTATACCAAGAATAAAGATGATGACAACAACAAGAAAAGAATAGTGGGTGGTTATGTTGAAAAACCTCTTTGACCCACCTCCTTACAATCAAAAAAGATATTCTTGTAGTAGTGATTCAAACTTCAGTGAAGCAAGACATAATGGATGGTTAAACACTCCCAATAAAGATATAAAAAGTAATTGCTTTCCCATATTTCATGAAAATGAAGAAATTTAGAGGTACAATGGAAGAAAGCAAACAAAATATAATGAATGAACCCCTGTAGAAAAATTGTAGTCATAGAATGGCAAGAAAACTCCATTTCTAGCTAAAAAACATCATAGTATGAGGAAAATTCAAAGGAGGATAAAGAGGAGATCATTGAACATGGAAAAGAGAAATTTTCCATGTTGAATGAAGAGCATCAAACCTAGATCCACAACTGAGACTATAATATAAATTATTTCCTAAGACACCCTATTGTAGGAAATCAAAGGGAGTCCCAAACCAAAAAATAAATTATGAAGACACCAAAAATGAGCTCATGAGGAAGAATGGTGTAAGTGTTCCAAGGCTTTCTTGTACAACTAGCTAAGAAGACTTTTCCTTGTCTTCATCTAGGAACCTAATATCTTCTAGGTCCTTGTTAGGCTTAGATGATTAACTAAGTCCTGATCCAACTCCTCTCCAAGAGTCTCACACCTTGTGCTTCACCTTGAAAGACTAACACCACCTTGTTCTGGGCAAACTCTCTCCTACACTTAGAAGACTCTAAGTGCCAACATCACACAAAACCTTGAATTGACTATAGGGGTGCTAAACATGTTGGGAACATGCCATGTATTTCCAACTGGATCCATCTTGGAGGATCTTCAACCTTCTTTCTTACCGATTTCAAGATTTGGTCTTGAGGAGGCCTAATTCCTTATAGCCCTTGACAGTGACCTTTTTCTCATTCCTGCCCAAACTTTCCAAACAACCTAAAAAAAAAATTCCACATTCGAATACCCTTTTTGATCTTCTAAAATATTCACAAGTTTGTAGATCCCTAAGCCCTCCGTACACTGGTTTCCTATTATCTAGGTTAAATAGGGCTAAAAGACCTAATTACTAGGATCCTACTGATTTCTTGCTCATCACTTAAACAAATGGATTGACAGGACTTCAATCCTTTTATCATGTTAGGATATGACTATACCCTACTTGGAACTATACTTGTTCTATACTGTACCTTAATCCCCTGCCTAAATTCTCCAATTCTTCACTATCAAACCTCTAAGCGGGAACTCTAAGCTCTCCTAGGGTTTGTTAATACACATTGTTGTTCAACTCTTCATGACTCCTACCACTAAATATGTACATACCAATGGCTCCCCTAACACATCCATCTATTCTCAAGAAGATCCCGTGTTTAGATTTCATGGGGGAGCCATAAAAATACAAACTGGTCAGGACAGGACCAGTAAAACCTCTAGACCCTAACCTTTTTATTCAAACACTAAACTAACTCAAAACAACTTGCTTGTAGAATGGAAAAGGCTTAGAACTACCCTGTGAACACAATTCCAATGTCAAATCAATACATCCAATCCACTTAATATTACTGTCACTCAAAACATTCAAAAAACATAGAAATTTTAGAGGTCTCTTCTATTCCAACAAAAACCAAAACTTGATTACAATCTAATGTTCTTGAATTCGAGCCTCCCTGTATCTTAGATGCCATTTACCATATTTTTAGGGTATGCTGGTCGATCCCCCACTCCTATCTTTTAGGGGATCCTATGTAATCGAGTTGCATGCAACATTTGCCATAATGGCAAATGTTGTCATGACAACTTTGTAACAACATTTGGCAACTTATCATTATGTCATCTTCCTAACTCTTAGGACCTCTATCTCCTAGATTTTGAGCAACCAACTCCATTAATGACCTCATGGCATCTTTCTAACATCATTCATGTGTTTAGAACACATTTAAGACTCAAATCCCAATTTAAGCTATCTAGGCTAAGCAAAGTAAAAATTATTAACAATGACTAAACTATGATGACCTTAGTCCTAATGACTAACTCACCTAGCCACAACAATGACCTTCTAAGGTCCAAAACAAACACACAATTACTCTGACTTGGCTAATGTCAGATACAAGCCAAAATATCCTAACTATGGAGGTTAGCCTAGGTGTGCTCCTGTACCATCCTCCCCAAGTAAAAGCTTTCAATCCACCCTTGGATTGAGTAAGTTGAGATCAATGCCCAACTTCTTGAACTCTGATTCTTTGTTCCATACTGCATCAACATCAGGTTGAACTTGCCATTTGATCAGATGTTCCTTGTATTCCTTAGTTCTAGTCTTCTTGTAGACCCTGGTATCTAGTATACTGTCAGCTTGTTTGACTATAGCAGAAGGTAGTTTGAGCTCTTCCACATCTTGGATAACTTCATTGAGGCTTTGATCCATGTCTAGTGGTGGTCCTTTGTAATGAACCAGGTCTGCAATGTTGAAGACAGGGGACAGTCCACTATCTTCCAGTAGCTCCACTCTAAAAGCATTATTTCCATACTTTGCCAAGATAGGACAGGGACCTATCCTCTTCATTTGCAACTTGTGAGGAACTCCTTTTTGTAACCTGGACTTGTTTAGATGCACCATCACCAAGTCTCCCACATTAAACTGAACTTCTCTTCTATGCTCATCCACCTTGGTCTTATGCTTCATAGTATTCTCAGTCAGTGTCTTTCTGACTGTGTCATGAATCTCCTGCATTGCATAGGAAAAATCATCAGCATATCCACTTCCCTTAACTCCATCCTTTAAGTCTCTTAGTTCATAGACTCCTCTAGGATGTAGACCATAGACAATTTCAAAGGGACTCTTCCCTGTTGACCTGTTCACAGTGTCATTATAGGCATATTCAGCTTGTCCAATCAACTGATCCCATTGTTGACCATACTCCTTGGTCAAGCACCTTAAGAGATTTCCAAGGCTTCTATTAACAACCTCGGTCTGACCATCAGTTTGAGGATGGTATGCAGATCCAAAAGATAGATTAGTTCCCAATCTCTGCCAAAGAGGCTTCCAAAAATGACTCATGAACTTGGTGTCTCTGTCTGACACAATGCTCATAGGTAACCCATGTATCCTTACTATCTCTTTGAAGAAAAGAGAGGCTATTTGACTGGCATCATTGGTTGTCTTACATGGCACAAAGTGAGCCATCTTGCTGAATCTGTCCACAACTACATAAACACTATCCATGCCTTGTCTTGTCTTGGGTAATCCAACTACAAAATCCATACTCAAGCATTCCCATGGCCTGTTAGGAATAGGTAGTGGTTGATATAGGCCTGCATTTGAAGAAGTACCCTTGGCCTTTTGACACACTATACAACTTTCCACATACCTCCTAACATCTAGATTCATCCTTGGCCAATAATAGAACCTTTGAACAAGTTCTTGAGTCTTTGTGATCCCAAAGTGACCACTCAATGCACCATTATGCTTTTCTTGTATCAAATTCTCCCTAATAGAACCTCTAGGGACACATAACTGATTCCCTTTAAACAAGAGATCACTTTGCAAAGTATATTCAGCATATCTACTATGAAAATGATTCTTGTATTCAACACATACCTTATAAATGTCTGCAAAATCTTCATCATCTGCATATAGGTCCTTGAAATGATCTATTCCCATGCTCTTCAACTGAATTTCTTGTATGGTAAGAACTCTTCTACTCAAGGCATCTGCCACCTTGTTGAGTACTCCTTTCTTGTGCTTGATATTAAAGGTATAAGCTTGCAGGTATTCAACCCACTTCATGTGTTTGTGACTCAATTTCTCTTGTGAGTTCAGGAAACTAAGTGCTTGGTTGTCTGAATACACTATGAATTCCTTGGGAAGCAAGTAGTGCCTCCATTTCCTTAAAGCCTAGACCAATGCATACATCTCAAGGTCATAAGAAGAATACTTCTTCTTGGCTTCACTTAACTTTTCTGAATGAAAAGCCACTGGTTTTCCCTCTTGGCTGAGAATAGCTCCAATAGCCACATTGCTTGCATCACACTCAATAGTGAATAGCTTCTCAAAGCTTGGTAACACCAAAATAGGTTGGGTAGCTATCTTTTCCTTTAACAACTCAAAACTTTTATTGGCTTTCTCATTCCATACAAATTTAGTCTTCATTCCTCCTTTAATGGTATCCAACATAGGAGCACAAATAGCACTAAATTGTCTTATGAACTTCCTATAGTATTGAGCAAGGCCATGAAAACTTCTTACCTCTGTTGTTGTCTTTGGAGTAGGCCAATTGAGGATGGCTTCCACTTTGCTAATGTCCATTTTCAAGTTGCCATGTGATAATACAAACCCAAGGTACACCAGCTCTGTCTTGATGAATTCACACTTTTCTAAATTGATCATCAATTTCTCCTCATGTAGCTTCTTGCAAACCAACTCTATCTGTTTGAGATGCTCTTCTCTTGTTTTGCTATAAATCAGTATATCATCAAGATATACCACTACAAATTTACCAATGTAGTCTTTGAGGACTTCATTCATGAGCCTCATGAATGTGGAGGGGGCATTAGACAACCCAAATGGCATAACAAGCCACTCATATAAACCCTCATTGGTTTTGAAGGTTGTTTTCCACTCATCTCCCTCATGTATCCTAATTTGGTGATAACCACTCTTTAAGTCTATCTTGGTATAGTACTTAGCTTCACCTAGACAATCCATTAGGTCTTCAATCCTAGGGATAGGGAACCTATATCTAATGGTTATCCTATTTATGGCCCTTGAATCAGTACAAAGCCTCCATTCCCCTCCCTTTTTAGGTGCTAGGACAGTGGGTACTGCACATGGACTGATGCTCTTTCTAATGAGACCTTGGTTTAGGAGTTCTTGTATTTGTCTAGCTATTTCCTCATTTTGTTGAGGGGTCATCTTGTAGGCTGCCTTATTTGGTAGGGTAGCCCCTGGTATCAAGTCTATTCTATGACTTATGGCTCTTTTAGGGGGTAATGTTGCTGGTTGTCCACTGCTTACAATGCCTTCATAAGTCTGCAATATATTATGTATTTCTTTAGGTAACTCTGGCTTCTTGGCTGCTTTGTCAATACTTTCCTCTCTTCACCTTAACACTAATGCATAGCCAACTCCTTCTCCTTCTTCCAAGGCTTCTAAGAACTCTTTTTCACCAACCATGAGCAAATTAGGACCTATTGTCTTCACCTCTGTATCCTCTAACAGTGACTGAATTTTGAATGTTACCTTATCCTTCTTGAAAGTATAAGAGTTCTTCGCTCCATCATGCATAGCTTGGAGATCAAATTGCCATGGTCTACCTAGGAGCAAGTGACATGCATCCATAGGTAACACATCACACAAGACTTTGTCCTTGTACCTTCCAATTGAGAACTCCACCCATGCTTGTTCATTTACTAAGACATGTTGGCCTTTATTGAGCCATGTGACCTTGTAAGGATTGGTGTGGGGTATCCTTGTCAACTTTAGCTTGCTAACTATTTCCTCTGACACAATATTGTCAGTAGACCCTGAAGTCAATGATGACTCTACATACTTTCCCCATCATTTTACACTTTATCCTAAACAGGGACCTCCTTTGGCTTGGTTCCTCTTTAACCGGCTCTTTGATCAAAGTTCTCCTCATCATGAGATTCTCACCTTCCTCTGAATTTAATGGTACCTCAGAATGTTTCTCTGCTGCATTTGTCTCATCATGAACTAGATTAGTTCTCTTGTCACCTCCATGAGAAGTACTACCCTTCTCTGGACACCTATAGGCAGGGTGTCCCATTTGATTGCAGTGATAACACTTCATATTGGAAAAGTAATTGCCTCTTCCTTGTCCACCACTTCTTCCTCTAAAGCTAGAGCCTCTTCCTCTACCACCTCTACTAGAGCTTCCTTCTTGCTGCTTAGTGTACTTAACTTCTCCTTGAGCCCTTGATTTTGAACTCCTTCCACCATAGCCACCTCTTTGTCCTCTACTATCTTTTCCTTTACCTCTACTCTTGGACATTTGATCTTGCTTCTTTTTGCTTTTCTCCTCTATCTTCAAGGCCATTTGATAACATTGGCGGATAGTTTTGAAGTTCACTAGACTCATGTCTTCTTGAAAAGACCATTTGAGTCCATTCAAATACCTTGCTAGCTTGATGCTTTCATCTTCAACCACATTTGATCTGAGGCACAACTTTTGGAACTCCTCGGTGTATGCTTGGACATCCAAATCTTTTTTTCTAAGATTGTGTCTCCTCATATGCAACTGGAATTCATAGTCATCAGGTAGGTAGGTCCGCTTTATTTTAGTTGTCATGCCCTTCCATGTAGCTATAGGACCCTTTCCTTCTTTTTCTCTTTCATTTTGCACAAACTTCCACCATGTGAGAGTTGAACCTCTCAACCTTGACTTGGCCACCTTTACTTTTTGGGCTTTTGATATACCATCACATTCAAAGTGATTCTCTATACTTTCAATCCAGTCCATGACTGAATCAGGATCCATTTGTCCACTGAAAAGTGGTACACCCTCCAAAGCTTTGCCACTTAAAGCCCTTAGTGCCTTCAAGAAGGGTTCTTCAGGGATAACAGGGTTAGGGGTTGGAGCTTCCTCTTCCAATTCCAACTCCTTTTCTATGGCTTCTTTCTCTTCCTTCTGATCTATTTTATCCTTTACCTTGTCTGCCTTTTCTTGGACTTCATCCAGGAGTTTCTCCATTCGGGACAATCTTTCTCTTAGCAGTCGATTATCCTCTTCTTGTTCTTCTACCTTCTTAGCTAACTCAGCATTAGTCACCATGGTTTTATCTTCCTCTAGTGTATTCTCTCCTATTGATTCAGTGGGTTGCAACATCAGTCACAAGCCTGATCAAACTTTGCTCTAATACCTATATGGTGTAAGTGGTTCCAAGGCCTTCTTGCACAACTAGCTAAGAAGACTTTTCCTTGACTTCTTCTAGGAACCTAATATCTTCTAGGTCCTTGTTAGGCTTAGATGATTAACTAAGTCCTGATCCAACTCCTCTCCAAGAGTCTCACACCTTGTGCTTCACCTTGAAAGACTAACACCACTTTGTTCTAGACAAACTCTCTCCTACACTTAGAAGACTCTAAGTGCCAACATCACACAAAACCTTGAATTGATTGCAGGGGTGCCAAACATGTTGGGAACATGCCATGTACTTCCAACTGGATCCATCTTGGAGGGTCTTCAAACTTCTTTCTTACCGATTTCAAGAATTGGTCTTGAGGAGGCCTAATTCCTTGTAGCCCTTGATAGTGACCTTTTTCTCATTCCTGCCCAAACTTTCCAAACAACCTGAAAAAAAAATTCCACATTCGAATACCCTTTTTGATCTT
Organism: Sequoia sempervirens; assembly: GCA_007258455.2. NCBI lineage: Eukaryota > Viridiplantae > Streptophyta > Pinopsida > Cupressales > Cupressaceae > Sequoia > Sequoia sempervirens. Next base: position 10,413 of record VDFB02207014.1, on the reverse strand, counting down.
CTAAAAGATTCACAAGTTCTAGACTCCTAAGCCCTCCGTACACTGGTTTCCTATTATCTAGGTTAAATAGGGCTAAAAGACCTAATTACTAGGATCCTACTGATTTCTTGCTCATCACTTAATCTAATGGATTGATAGAGCCTCAATCCTTCTAGTATATCAGGATATGATTATACCCTACCTGGAACCGTACTGATTCCGTATTGTACCTCAATCCCCTGCCTAAATTCTTCATTTCTTCACTGTCAAACCTCTAACCGGGCACTCTGAGCTCACCTAGGGTTTGATTTTAAACACAACTGCTCGACTCTTCATGACTCCTAACACTAAGTATATACAGAACAATGGCTCCCCTAACAAATCCATCTATTCTCAGGAAGATCCCGTGACTAGATTTCATGGGGGAGCCATGAAAAGACAAACTGGTCAGGACAGAACCAGTAAAACCCCTAGACCTTAACCTATTTAATCAAAACACTAAACTAACTCAAATAAACTTGCTTGCAGAATGGAAAAGGCTTAGAACTACCCTGTGAACACAACTCTAATACCAAATCAAAACATTCAATCCATTTAACAGCACTGTCACTCAAGACATTCGGTAGTTCACAGAAAAACACAGAAATTGCAGAGTCCTCTTCTATTTTCTTCAAAAACCAAAACTTGATTACAATCTAATGTGCTTTAATTCGAGCCTCCCTGCATCTTAGATGCCATTTACCATCTTTTTAGGGTCTGTTGGTCGATCCCACACTCCTATCTTTTAGGGGATCCTATGTAACCGAGTTGCATGCAACATTTGCCATAATGGCAAATGTTGTCATGACAACTTTGTAACAACATTTGGCAACTTGTCTTTATGCCATCTTCCTAACTCTTAGGACCTCTATCTCCTATATTTCGAGCAACCAACTCCCTTAACTACCTCATGGCATCTTTCTAACAACATTCATGTGTTTAGAACACATTTAAGACTCCAATCCCAACTTAAGCTACTAAGGCTAAACAAAGCAAAACTATTAATAATGACTAAACTTTGGTGAAACTTAGTCCTAATGACTAACTCACCTAGCCACAACAATGACCTTCTAAGGTCCAAAACAAACACACAATTACTTTGACTTGGCTAATGTCAGATACAAGCCAAAATATCCTAACTATGGAGGTTAGCCTAGGTGTGCTCCCCGCACTAAAGAAACTATATTTTTATTGCAAGCAATTATGGAATCCCATTCATAAGTACCCTAGTAAGGAGAAAATGCACTATACTAAGATAGTATTGGATAAGCACTCAAACTCATATGAGCCTAGAGTAATTGTGAATGCAGAGGATCATGTACTAGATAAGGAAGATAAAAAAATGGAATGGAAATTGAAGTTAAACCAGCTACAAAGGAATACATAAGTCCATCTATGAAGCAAAAAATTATGAGAAATTGGTAGCATCATAATCATGGTAGCATAAGTATGAATATCCTCATGTTGCTAGCACAAAGCACACAACCTTGGGCTTGCAAGTTGGATTCAATGATATCTTTAGCCATTGATAACTCAATTTTTTTTGTCTAATTGAACTCATCAAAGAAGAAAAAGGTATACATCCTAATTATTCCTATAAGTGCAATTTAAAATTTGAAGGAGATAGTCATGGCGTGAATCCACTTTACACTATGTCATTTCAACATTATTTTCAACATGGAAAGTACTCTAAGCATGGGGAAAAGATTAAGAATACAATTTTTAGAAAGTGACACATGGATCCTTATGCTCAAATAAAAAATTGGTTAGGCCCAAGGGAGTGGAATCTAGGTATTCAAGGTATTCTCATGATTCATCTGGACAAAAGATGCAAAACTCTACTATCATACTAGTTGTCAGCAATGATAATCATGAATACATATTCATTTCCCAAGATCTATGATGAATATGTAACTAAAAAATTGAAGATTATGGCAACAAATGAGTTTAATCAAACAAATTTTCTTTGTTCTTCATTTATTCTTCTTAATCTAATTCAAGAGAATACATAGGTGATTGCTAATACAGGTGTGCCTAAAGGGTAGTGTAGAGGCAAGCATAATGTAAGAATTTTTGGAGTCAAGGACTTAAGATTCACCCATCCTCTCCATCCACAACCAATCTTACAAGATGGAAATTGTAATATTGTGCCTCATCATGCACTATATCCCTATTAAAAAGAAGAAATCATGGAGAATGAACCAAATAAAGAAGAACAATTAGAGATATAAGAGAGAGGATAAATGTATCACCAAAGGATATATTGCAAGAAAAATTAATTTTTTAATTAAGATAGTAAAGACTAGCACTTTGAACAATTCTATGAAATTAGATTGAGGAATCTAGATAGTGGACCAAGTCACATGAAGGCTAGGTTTTTTGTTGGATTCAATATCATTGACCCTAACAGAGTTATCATACCATGCACATGGAAAATTCAACCACTCAATGTAACCATGGGAAAGCATAAAGTATGTGGTGAATTCTATATTGAAAAAATTGATATGGTTGTGTGTTAAATGGTTGCATTCCATTAATAACCTTATACTAAAATAACATATTTTGTGCTTCATAATATGTTCCTAAGATCATTATCAAATAAAATATTTCCATAGGATATAGGTCTAGAAATTGGTTGCAAGAATGATAATTTGAATGTCTCTCAAATCAATCTTTCAAAAGACTGAGGCTTTATGCATATGGTCAAAAAGATCATCTATATGAGGTAAAGTGTACTTATTCTTAACAATAGCCTTATTTAACATTGTATAATCAATGAAAAGTTGTAAGGTACCATCCTTCTTAACAAATATCATAGGTGCTCCCTAGGGTGATACACTTAGCTTGATTAACCCTTTCAAGAGGAGATCTTGTAGTTGAGCTTTTAGCTCCATCAATTTTATGGTAATAACTCGATATGAAGCTTTAAAATTAAGTTTTGATCTTATAATTATGTCAATGGAGAAATAAAATTCCCTTATTAGAGTTTATCTTGGTATCTCTTCTAGAAAGAGATCCTCAAACTCATGTAGAAAAGGGTACTTTTAAAAATTGGGTTCTTCTTGATCATCTAATTCATCTGCCTTGATGACATATAGCTCACAATCATTTCTCTCCTTGACTATATACTTGGTTTTCCAGGTCATCTAAATATTGAATTAACTTTGAGAAGCAATCTACCTTTTCCCTATGTTTCCCAAGATTATATCATAAGATCCTAAAGGTGACGAGATTTCTAGATTGAAACTGTGTGCAATATTTTTTACATCATGGACTATGGAAACTTCATGCTATTAATCCTAAAGGTGATATATATAAATTGACCTCAATACAAATGATAGATAATTGCAACTCAGTCTCAAACAAGCATTGCTCTACCTTTGCTTTGGTCTGGTTTGCATATAGAAATGACAATGAATTGGCCATATTACCCACTTTCATAAGAACACTATTAAGAATTTTTGGAGTAACAAAATATTTTGTTGCTTCTCTATCTATTCAAATATAAATAGGTTGTCCGATGAGTGTTTACCTAAAGTTTCAATAAGAGAGATTTGGAAATTGGTTTGGTAATTGTCTATTGCAACATGGATTCTTTGTTGGAAGGTGATTTTCTAAGAAGGCAAGTGTGAATTCCTAAAATTGTTTTGTTGAGATTTCCTAAGACAATTGTTGACATAATGGTCAACTCCACAAGTAAAACATCCTCTTGGTGACCCTCTTTTAATAAAAATTTGATCCTTTATCTCTTTTTTCTTACCTTTTTTCTCACTTTCTCCTTTTCTAAAATTGGAACCATTTTTCTTTCTAGAGTTTTTTTTAATGAAACCTTTGTTTGGATTATTGGTTCTAACCTTTCTTTTTTAATAATTTTGATTTCTTACTATCTACGAATCTCTTATTAAACAAGTGTCTCTAGATTCTATAATGGATTTTAGTTTATACTCTTATTTAATGGCTTTCTCAAACACTTGGTCCACTGTCAAAGTTCCATGGACATCCACTTATCCACTTATTTATGAATTTAACCTCATTACAAACTTTCTTATGTGAAACCACTCATCCTTTTGATCCTAGGGAATATATTTTAACAGTCGTGTGAACTTCTCTCAATATTCTATCATGGATAAATCTCCTTGCTTGATATTTTAGAAATCCATCAACTTTGATCAAAGTAAAGTTGGGGTAACCACCTTTATCTAAACATGATCACAAAGAGGTTCCACATAACAACTATAGAATACAAGTTCATCTCAACTTTTTTTTCACCGACCAAGTTGAGGCTTCTCTCAATAGCTAATATGCTCCTTGTAGAGGAGGATATTTGCTACTTGTGAGTCCTTGAGAAGGAGAAGAGTCTACAAGGAACAAATTATCCTCAACTACCTCAAAGGCTAAGCTCAGGTGAGAAAAGACGATAACGGGGAGTTTTTACTATATTTTATGTTTTAGGATAGGTTTTGGAAAAAGGACTTCAAGGACCAAATGAGCAGACTATAGAGGTCTCTAGTACAATTTGATTAGCTCTCAGCCAAAGGATGACAATGCGATGCACAGACATCCCTGTGACATGTTGTGGTCTCGTACGGTCCAAAAGTAGAACTTGTAGATAGAAATGCAATGAATCTACTGACTATTCAACAACTAAAATTAGAATGTTTTCTAAACTAACATAATGTTGGAAATGACAAAAATAACTACAAGAATACTAAACATGCAAATATTTAAACTAAATAAAATAAGATGATGAAAGAGAAAAGAGAGAAATAGACTCACGGGAGGTCCAACATGTAGCCTCTTGTAACACTCCACATAAACAATATGCACACATGAAAACAAGGAAAAAGGTTGGGGTTGTTTCAGGGCTTGCCTTAGTCAAACACCAATTTTGGCATTCCCACCTCCATGGACAACCAATAAGACTAGCACTTGCATGAGGTGCAAGGGTTACGGATAAAAATATAAGAAGGGGAGTGACATGCAAATTAGTACTTGTATAGACATCATTAACAAAAGAAACAATGTTAGACATTAGAAGATAGTAGTAGGTAAATATACAATGTGATAATACAGAGTTTGAATCTTAGTAATATATTCAGAACATGAATCATTACATTTTTTTTGGAAGAGATGGATATATTTCATGATGTTTGCTTCAATAATGGTGTTGTTGGAGTGTACATGGAATGTAGTGGGTGGATGCATGGAATAACTGAATTAGTCAATGGATATGCAAGGGATGCAAAGGATGGTAGGGAGTATTATTTGGAGTGCGTGTGGGTATTTGGAGAATACTTGTATAATGGTGGTGCAGTGAATGATAACGATCCATATCAAGAAATTTACCATAAGCAGGTGTAAGGGGTACATCGAATGTTGATCAAGATCATGAGGATTTAGAATGTGGGTGGCGATGGCTAAACATGGATTTGGTCGATGGTACATGGATGAACTGATTTAATTTGGATAAGGTGGATGGAGTGTTGGATCTATTGTGGATGGGGTAAGATGCGTGTACCTCTTTTGCCCCATGTAGGTGTTTTTTTTATTGCAATCTCATTGAGATGCAGAGATCTCAATTAGGGAGCCATAAGAGTCCTTATGATAAAGTGTTGCTGTCAACATACAGTTATTATGAGACTTAGATATCATGGATGTCCCAACTTATGGTGGTGTACATTAACAGTTGATGGTTTGGATTTTTTTTTTCCAAACTTGGGAGGCGAGCAATGGTAGGTGGATTTGGAGATTCGTTTGGGCCAAATTGTGTGCATATGTCTTTTTGGTCGCTATTGAAGCTTTCTTGTGCATTGTTGGACTTTTTCTTGGTGGAAGTGCTTCCCTTCTTGATTTTTTCCCCATAGTTTCTTTGACTGATGAAGGTTGGTAGGGATGTTTTTGCGTTGTATTTTATGGTATCCATTTGCATATTATTTGTCCATTTTCTTTCTTTATTTGCGCCTTTCTTTATTTTGGTGGATGGGATGATGTGTGAATCATGGTTGAAGTTATGAAGTGTGATAGCATTGACAATAGTTTTATCATAAGGACTCTACAGTCTCCCAAATGTTGACTCTTTTTTTTTGTAGAACAACTACATGTACATTTAGGAGTGAGCATCTCATGGGTGGATGGAAGAGTAGGTGGTATATGGATATGGTTTATTGGACGTTCGGATTCTTGATCTTGATTTCATGTGGTGTTGCCTTAAATATGCTTTGGTAAATTTTCTTGACATGGATCAATTTGGTAGGGTGGATTGTATGCAAAGGGGTTTGTTGTATTTTCATGGAGGCATGGGAAGTGGCTCAATATTCTATTGAATGTGATAGTGTCTCTGTATGTCCTAGAAATGACCAATACTGCGGGAGGATTCACTAGCTTGGAGCAACCATTTGTAGGAGTATACGAAGTTGGAACATCCACCTGCATGTGATTGCAAATGCGGTGTAAGCATAGAAAAAATAGTTTCTATGTATATCAATATGGTAGGTTGAAGATAAAAAACAAATATAGCTTTCTTGAGAGAGTGGTGTGTTAATGTATGTGTACCTGTACTCATCATAAAGAGAGAAGACGTAGTTGGAGCTCTTCTTTTTTCCTGATAATTGTGAATGGATTATTCTTCATTCTTGAGTATCAATCAAAGGTAAATGGTGGGTCGATCCTAAGTCCGTGTATTGATTTAACTCTAGATATAGCTGTAAAAGTTAATCCTTGTCTTTCTTTTTTTCCTATATCGATTGTTGCTCTTTCGATTGTCATTCCTTGGGATTTATGTATTGTAATTGCCCATGCACTGCAAAGTGGTAATTGCCTCTGAGCACCTAGTGATATGGGTGATATAGGAATAGTTTTTGGGGCATGGATGCTCCAAGGTGGGCCATTGTAAGTATCAAATTTTACTACCACATATAATGGTAAATCTGGTGGTTTGGAGCTTTCCATGTATACAATATCTACAACTTGTCCAAGAGAACCATTTACAAGGCCTGCTTGAGTCCATAGGTTTGTAGTTAGCATGATGCGTTGGCCTTTACAGAGTAGGAGTTCATGGGGAAGCTTGTCAGCATCATTGTCGATCTTTGATGGTAGGGTTGTTTTTATTGCAATACTAAGTGCAATAGGAAGATTTAACAGTTGTATCATTTTTTTGTTGTGTGTTCCAACCAAGTCATTGGTCGGGAATAGGTGCATTGCTAGGTCGAAAGACTTGTTTTCTTTGTGTGATAGCTCTTTGTTTATGCGACACATTAGTAGCTTCCAATCTTGTTTAGTTGGTTCTGCATTACGAATGTTTTGTAGAGTTCTTCGAAAGTCAATTTGAGCTTGTGTGTCCCCATGTTGTCGAAATATTTTTTCTAGTGTGACAATAATAGTGAATTGTTCCCAAAGGGCTTTTGCATCTGTGTGGGCAGCATATATAGGTTTTTCCATAACAGGGGGTAGTTGTGCAAAGTTGCCTACAAGAATGATAGATCTTCCACCGAAGCACAAGTGTTGTTGGTGGGGGAAAGCCTCACGTAGCCTAGAATCAATTTTCAAGAGTAATTTTGGGCCTATAAAGCTTAGTTCATCAATGATAGGGAGACTGGAGGAATCATTCACAGATTCCTGCACTAGGCCTTGTCTTAGACCTCCTCTAGTGTATTTGCTGCTCCACCTTAACCTATAGGAACTCTACCTTGTCTAGGTTCCCTTGTTTCTTCTGCCAACCACCCTATCTTGTCAAGTTTGCAACTACCAAGCCAATTCTTGATACTATGACTCCATTTTTCCTTAGCCTTTAATGCTTCCTAAAGACTAATCTTCCCACAACACCTAAAGAACTCTTGCAGGGGCAGTGAAATGACCTAAAATGCCTCAAAACTATCTTCCAAGGGGTTTTAAAGGCTGACCAGGTCAACATACTGTCCTTCTTCCAAGCAAATCTTGGTACTTCGCCATGTTCTCTACTTTGGCCCTTAATCTGCCCTAAAGGCCAAATTAACCTCAACCTTCTCCAATTGTTCTTGTAGGGGTTTTAAGGTGTTTCAAAAGCTTTCAAATGACCACTCTAAGGTCCTTGTGCAACCACAAACCTCCAACCTTCCATCGCTTCCTTGAGGTTCCTTCCTAGGGTTTGAAAGGCTAGTAGCCTTGAGCCCCCAATTAGGTCACTGAACAGTGTTAAAATGCTCTTTCCTCTTAAACCCACTAAAGAATCTAGCTTCTTGGATTAGGAATTGTGTTTCCCCTACCTGCACCTTCAAGATTTCTAGGGTCTTGGCTCTGTCCAGGCCGTATTCTGCCCTCATGCAAACACTGCCCAAAAACTAGGGTTTCTAATTGCTCTAAACCAGTTTTAGGACTGGTGAAAAGTTCTCCTCCTAAACAGATTGCTGGGCTCTCCTCCTTATCACCATAAGTTTCCAAGACCTTCCCCTAAATTCACAAGAAATAATCTCTCAAAGTTCTCTTTTCCCTTGCAAGATATGTCACTTTTTCTTCAAGACTGCCCCAACCGGGCCTGCTCTGGCTCGCCTAGGGCATCCATTTGCTAGCACCAAAAGAACTCACAAAAACCCTATCTACACGAATATTTACAAGCATGGTGACTAGGCACTAATTCCAAAGGGCCGTACAGATTGTATGGAGGAAAAGTGCACTAGCACCACATTTCCAAAAATACAGTCTATTCAAAACAAGAATAGGGAAACATTGAACAGTATACAGAAATATGCTTAGAACCTATACAAGAAACTAATTAATGAATTCAAAATGCTTGAAAAGTGAGCTACACTACATTCCACAGCTTCAAAGAAACAAAAACCAATCCATTGAACTCAAAACAAGCTACAAAACGTAGGAATTTCTGTAAATAACGTTGTCTCTCTTCAATATTCAGATAGGTCACACAATATTATTGATTCTAACCCTGCCTCAGGTTCGATTCATGCCTTTAATAGGCTTCCAAAACCGTTGGGCTTCATGGGTCGGCCTTTAAGATGACCTAGAGCAAACATTAGAAAACACACTGTGTTTTCAAAACCTAGGCAATTTTTACAACCTAGCCAAAATGAAGAGATAAAACTACTTAACTCATGTAAAACTCCATCCAACTAATAAAAAACAATCCATATATCACCTCTAATGGTCTACATGACCTTATGAACAACACAACAAAAATTTAGAGCTTCCCAAACAAAAACTTCAAATAACCTTGCGTGCGAGGTGCTCCACACTTTCAATCAACTAGGAGGTATTTTATGTGTCTCATGCTATGTTGGAACATTGCAAGTGACTGACCCTTCAATGGATGCATTTCTTTGATTGGAATCTTCAAGGCAGAATGTATAGTTGAGGCATGTATGTTGAATGTTGCGATTCCTGTAGGAGCAACAACAAGGAGAGGGCTATGTTCTTGTGGCACTAAATTGGAAAGGGAGTGTTTAATGCAATGAATAAGATAGGATTTCCATGTTCCTGTCGTGCCTTGTATGATCATGTACAATGCTTTTTCTATTTCACAAGAATTGTAGTGGTCCAAAACAAGTGTCAAAGCGAGTTGTTGTTTGGGAGAGAGTGGATATGGGAGGTCGCTAAACTCAAAGGGTGTTGGGTTGTCATGTTGGTCCACCTTGTTTGTGCATATGAAATGCTCTGTAGTTTCATGTAACGGTTGAGGTATTGTACAGGCATTCCACTTGTGGCAAGTGTCAAAGTCACGTCTTCCAAGCATATCGAGGGAATTAAAATTCCTGCTAGTACCAAGACCCAATTGTGATAAGAACTCCCATTCATTCAATTGAATTGTATTGTCTATATTGTTTTCATCTTCTGGCTCCTCTTCCTCTTCTTGACTTACTTCTTCATCAACTATACAGTCAACATGCCACACACAATATTTACACAAATTCATCTCCTTCCAATTTGCAACAATTTTCTCTTTCTCGATACCAATGTCTACTTCAATGTTGTGAAATTGCTTGTAAAGAAGTAGTTCACTCCAACAAAATGTTTCGAAATGTTCTGAATCCTCCTTTGGAATAGCAGTAAATCGAGGGAAGACACTGATAATTGCCTTATGTTTCCTTTCTTTCCACTTGTACTCTTTGCGACTTGATGAGAATGAGAATGTTTGTGCAGATTCAAGTAGTGTTACTTTATCCATTTCAAGAGGACGTTGTGCATATTTATGGATGTAGGTCAGCTCCAATGCATTTTTGTTTCGGTTTGTTTGGATTCGGTTGAAAACTTTTCTACCAACATTAAGCACCATAAAATCACGATTACAAACAACAAGGGGCAACTTTTGCAACATATGGCACGTTTCTTGTGCACCTATATCACAATTAGAAATAATTTCGGACATGAATTTTTTGTATGCTGCAAGTGCCTTGTCTTGGGGTGCTT
>VDFB02207011.1:0-20801 GCA_007258455.2 Sequoia sempervirens | reverse complement strand
GTCATCATTGCTAGAAGAGGGAGAATCATATTCGGTGATGAAGGAAGGAGAATCCCATTCGTATTCATTAGAGTTTGTACCACAATTGTAGTAGATGTTGGGAATGGTTTGAATAAGTTGGAGAGTTAACCTATCAATGCTAAAGTTATCAAATAATTCTTCAACGGGTAAATTTTTGTCTAAGGTATGATAGGTATCCAGTGCCTTAATGCTAGCAGAAGTTTCTTGCTTCTTCCAAGAGGTTCATCCAGTTTTTGGAATAACCACATCCTTTGGCTTATAACCCAGTCCCATATTCTTCTTCCTTTTTTCTACTATAATAGGCTCTAACCAGCCTTGTTTGTGTAGCCCTAGGCCACCCTTTCCATTATATCCCATCTGTTTAACTAATTGATAACCTCTAGTAGTAGGGTCAAAATTGGGTTGCAACTTTTCTGGTTCTTCTTTGTCCTCCTTGTAGATCATAGATGAAAATTCCTCCTCAAATATTTTTTCATCTTTCATGTCTCCCCACCTAGTGAAGATAGTGGGATTGACAATCATTTGTACTATATTGATCTCTTTTGGAACTCAATATACTCTAGGTGTTGGCGGAAGCATGCCGATGCAAAATGATTGGTTGAAATAGTAATTCCCATTACCCTTGTCAAGTACTTGAATCTTGGCTTCCATTTTTGGTTGGTCACTTGAGGTGTTCTTGGTTGAGGTGGATGGAAGTCTTGAAGGGTCAACATAAGAAAAAGGAGTGGAATGCTATGTCATTGCTAGGCGCATGTTGGATTTTATTGTATTTCTTCTCTAACTTGGCATAGAAATGAAAAGGCTCAGGATCGGTGTATAGTGCTACCTATTTTCCTTCATGGGGGAACTTTAGGCATTGATGAAAAGTGGAAGGGAATGCTTGTAAGGCATGGATCGAAGGGCGTCCCAGGAGGAGGTTGTATGGCAGCTCAAGGTCCAGTACTTGACAAGTGGGTTCTGTTAGGGTTGGCTCTATCTTCACTGGTAACCTGTCTGCTCCTTCAAAATTTCTTTCTAGGTCATCATAGGCCCTTATTGTGATACTCTTTCCTTTATCAATCACATCATCAAAATACCCCAACTATTTTACAAATTTTAAGGTACATATGTTTAAACCTGCACCATTATCTATTAGTACCCATTTCATGACCATGGTTTTATGAACACCAACTTCTATGTAGAGGGATTGGTTATGGAATGTTCTTTGGGGTAGATCTTTCTCAAAAAAGATTAAGTGATTACTTTGTGTGATTTTACCAACCATAGCTTGGAATTGAATAGAATTGAGGTCATCAGGGACTACTGTTTCCAATGCCTTTTCAAGTATTTCCCTATGGGTAGGTGATAGTTTTAACAACTCTAAGATTGAGATTAGGGCAGGTGTTTTCTTTAATTTCTCCACAATACTGTAGTCATTTGGTGATTTAATTGTAGGTTTGGGTGGTACTCCTTGAATTGAAACTCTTCCTCGATGGGTGGTTATGTTACAGTTATTGTCTCCACCTCGTAGAGTTACTATGTTTTCCCTATTATCATCAACTTGTGAGAGGGTTCCTAAAACTGTGTCCCCATATGTGTAATTGGCGTTATGGTACTCTTGTTTCTTTCCTTTTTCATTCCCTTTGGCATGGTTCAAGATTGGGTTTGAGTATATTTGTAGGTCCTTATTCCCAGGATGATGTTCAACATCTACCTCCCCTTTGTCTATTAAATCTTGGATAAGGTGATTGAGTCTCATGCAGTTGTTTGTGGTGTGTCCTTTGATCATATGGAAGTCACACAAGTCCTCATTATACCACAGTGTTTTGAAACTAGGTTCCTCATAGTTTGGACGATCGTTAGTTTTGAGGAGGTTTTGTTGTACTAGTTTATGCATGATTGTTTCTAGTGACTCACCTAGTACTGTGAATTGCCTTCTTGGTTGATCGTACTACCTTTGTTTCCCTCCCTGATTTGTTTGTTGGTTCACAACCTGATTGTTCTTGGGATAGGTGTTTTGCTTATTTTGCGCATTGTTTGGAACATAGCTTGTCTGTGCTACTTGTGGTTTGTTTTGAACTATGTTTTTTGCCTACCATAATGTCCTAGCATCAACCACTCCATCATTTGTGACATTTTTGTTTTTAGCCCAGACTCTAGGTTTCTCATTTGAACTAGATAGACTATCTTTTAAGCTGTTTGTTTTAAGGGCACCTCTTGCAATGAGGGATCTCTCAATATTCAATCCCTTCTCAATGGTTTCTTCAAATTTTGATGGACATAGCATTATGAGTTGATAATTGATCTCAGGTAAGACGTTAGTAATGAATATGTCCACCAATTCCTTGTTAGGAATGGGCCATTTACATCTACTAGCCTTGTGTCTCGATCGTTGTAGGTAGAAGATAAAAGATTCTCCTTGATTTTGTTTGATCATGGAAAAGCTTGTGATGGTGACATCTTGCTCAATGTTGAAGGAGAAGTGACTTATGAATTTTTTAGACAGTTCATCGAAGGTTTTGACTACTGGTGTCAAACGGGTGAACCACTCCATAGCATGGCCCGTAAGGTTGCGTGGAAATAGTCTCATGAGGTATGAGTCATTGTGTCGTACTTCCATGCATGATATAGAGAAATCACGTATATTCTCTACTGGTTCCCCTCTTCCTTTGTATTTGTTGTCAAACCTAGGTATTTCAAAATTCTTCAGAAAGGGTATTGTAGTGACAGATTGATCGAACGAGAATGGGCATATCTCTTGGATAGTATAGGTTTTCTTTTGTTTTCTAGATTGCATGCCTACTACCTGTTGGGTGATGGCCTCTAGCCTCATTTCCATGTTCATTTTTGGCATGTTTGTTTGTGAGTTCTGTGTATAATAGGTTTGTTGTCTCACCATGTTTGGGTCATATATCAGATATTGTGAAGGTATGAGACCTTGGTAACTATTTTGGGTGTATACTAGGTTAGGTCCTTACTAGGTGTAAGGAGGGTTAGCTCCTTGTTGTTGATATGAAGTGTATTGAAGGTTACTCTGTTGATGTGTTATCGGGACACCTTGTTGGTAGGACGATTGACGAAGGGTGCTATGTGGCACACCTTGTTGTTGGGCAGGACTAAATTGAAGGTTACCCTATTGATGCGTTATCAAGATACCTTGTTGGTAGGATGACTAAGGAAGGGTGCTTTGTGGCACACCTTGCTATTGGGCAGGACTAAACTGAAGGTTACCTATTGATGCGCTATTGGGACACCTTGTTGGTAGGATGAATGAGGAAGGGTGCTTTGTGGCACACCTTGTTGCTGCAAAAGCTTCACATTCCACAATCAACCCCAAAAGGGAGGCGGACCAACCAACATAGTCTAAAAAGAGAAGGCTGAAGTAATAGAAAACTTACTATTAGGAGCAAACCTCACACTACAAAATCATCAAGAGAATCAACAAGGATGTGAATCAGAGAGAGGAACATAAAAAGAGGTTCCAAATCCCTGTTAACCAAATCAAGTCTAATCCATTTACCCTGAAGAATATAATCAGACAAAAAAACACCCCATTCCCTGATACAAAATGCTTTGAAAGGGATCACCCAAGGTTCATCCTTCAAGGGACCATGACCTATCCACCAATCATCCTAGAACAAAATCCTTCTACCATTCCCAAACACCTATTGTAGGCCAACAACAATAATGGAGCGAGCTCTAATCATGAAATTCCAGAGGATGAACCCCTTGGGAGGAACAAAATTCTCCCTCAACAAATCTGTAAACATATCCAACCCCCTCAAATACTTTGAAGAGTAAATAACAGTCCATTCCTTGTCACACACAAGAAAATTCCACAACTATTTTTCCATAAGGGAAGAATTAAAGTCTTTTAGCTTACGCAGGCATAAGCCACCTTAGACTTTTGACCTACAAACCTCCTCCCAAGATAGCAAATGTAAAATTTTCTTCTCCTCCACCCTAGACCACATAAATATTTTCTAGATACCCTCAATCTTCTCCCAAAACCTTCTAGGAATTTGGAACAAGCTTAAAGCATAAACCAATAGATTATGCAAAGTCGACTTGATTAACTAAATTTTACTAGCTTGGCTAAGAAGGGAACCCTTCCAACCAATAATTTTTGAATGAAACTTATCAATGATTCTATTCCAAAAGGAATCCAGAACTCCATTAGAACAAAGAGGAATCCCTAAATAGGTTGAGGGAAGCTCCCCAATGCAACATTCCAAAATACTGGCAATCCTCAATTGACGATCATCTAGAGTATTAAGAAAAAAATTGTGCTCTTAGGAAAACTCACCTTCTGACCAGAAGTTGCCTCATACTGATGAAGAATAAGATGGATAGATTTAGCCACAAAAATTGAAGCCTCAACAAGAATAACAAAAATTTAGCTGACGTGAAGAAGGATAAAGGCCTTTGAAGGCCCCGTTAGAAACTGCCTGAAGAAGAAATATGCCCAAAGAATCCACCATAATGATAAAAAGAAAAGGATATATAGGATCCCCTTGTCACAACACATAAGAACTTTTGAAAAAGGAAGACGATGAACCATTGACCAGCATTGAGAACGAAGGTGAAGAAATTAATTTCCCAACCAATTGTAGAACCCTATCCAAGAAGCCAAACACCTTCTGGATATTACAAAGGAAGTTCTAGCTCACGCGATCATAGGCTTTCACCAAATCTAGCTTTAAAATAAGACCAAGTTTCTTGTTAACCTTGAGAGAGTGAATATTCTCATGAACCATGAGCACCGAATCCAAAATCTACCTACTTGACACAAAATCATTCTATTGAGGCGAGATGATCTTAGGAAGGAAACTTTGTAGCCTTGAAGAAAGCACTTTAGAAAAAATCTTATAGATAGAATTACATAAACTAATGAGCTTGAAATTGCCAAAAAGCTCAGCTCCTAGATTTTTAGCAATTAACACAATAAACGTTGAATTCAATTCCTTAAGAAGTTGCCTACTACCAAAAAACTCTTTAGTGGCATGGATCACATCCTTGGCAATAATATCCCAATAAGATTGGAAGAATAACATCAGAAACCCATCCGGCCCAAGAGGTTTGTTTGCTTCAAAAGAGAAAAAAACTTTTCTAATTTCCTCATCAGACAAAATACCAGCCAATCCCCTATTCTCCTCCTCTGAAACCAAGTTAGGAATAACATTAAGAAGGCCCTTCTGGAAAATAGGATCAAGAGGGTGATCCTCTGAAAGAAGGTCCTCAAAGAATGACTGAGCAGTAGATCTAACGGCATTGTCCTCTTCAAGAGAAGTGCTATACACAACAATTTTGGATATCCTATTAGAGGATCTATGCTTCAAAGTTGTAAGATGGAAGAAGCGGGTATTTTTATCCCCACTTTGAAGCCAGATAGCTCTAGACCTCTGCTTCCAGAACTCCTCCTCCTTAGCCACAATGTTGTGCAAACTGGCTAGAAGGACACTTTCCCCCTAAAATAGTGAAAAATCATTCCCAGAAGCCTGCATTCTCTGTTGCAAGATTTCCAGTTTATCCTTGAGCTCTGATTTCTCCTTAAAGATATTTCCAAAAGAATATTTGTTCCACTAGATCAGGTTTTTCTTAACAAAAGCAAGCATTTTAGCAACTTTATACATGGTTGAGCCGTCAACATTAATATTCCACCACTTAACAATTTGGGAACGTAACTTCGGGTGGCTAGTCCACATTTTTTAAAATCTGAACGGAAAGGACTTTTTACAACCCATTAGCTCAACATTCAAGGATATAGGAAAATGATATGATCCAAGCCTGGTAAGAGCAGAGAGAGAACTAGCAAAAAATTGCAACCAACCAAGAGAAATTAAGGCCCGATCCAACTTAACCTGAATGAGAGCATCCCCAACACGCCTATTGGACCAAGTCTAGGATGCACCACCCAAGTCCAAATCCAACAAAATATTATCATTGATGAAGTTCATAAGATCAGAGTGACTATCATCCTCTACCTAGGAGCCCCCAAACTTATCAACATCATTAAGCGGGGTATTAAAATCCCCCATCACTAGCCAGTTTTGAAAAGAGAGTTGAGATTTAAAGGTATATGGACTCCCCCAAAAATGCTTTTGAGAACTTTTTGAATTAGGAGCATAAATATTAGACAGCACCCAGGAGAACTTATCCCTAGGACAAGAAAAGGAAGTCGCCACATGATTATCAAAAGCAAACAAAGCAAAGCCTGAAACCACCTTAGGATTCCAAATAGTAACCACCCCTCTAGAGGCACCATTAGAATCAAACGCTTGATAGCCACAGTCCTTAAAAAATCTATTCTTAATTTTTTCAACCTTCTCAACACCCATCTTAGTCTTATGAATCAAAATGATATCAGGATGGTGATCTCTCACAAGATTTGCGAGAAGATCTTGTTTATGAGGATTATTTAATCCTCATATGTTCCAGGAAATGATCTTCATAGAATATTTTGCAAGGGACCTGTAAGGCCCATCTCAAGTAGAGTAGCTTGTGAACCATCAGCAATATCACACTTACTTTCCCTCTCCCAAACTTTCTACAAAGAAGGCCTTCCTCTACCCCTCGGCTCCAAACCACAATCCAATTTCAATTGATTCATCATAGCCATTCCCACCATTGAAGGAGTATATTTTTTCAGATTACAAGATTTAGAGGTAGAGGAAATAGGAATCCTAGTCTCCTCCCCCTGAGAATCACAAGAGTTACAAACATTAACAAAAGAGGTGAGCACCAACTTCTTCGACACAATAGTCTCCACTTGCAACTCCCCCAAAGACAAAACCTCTAAGACCACAACTGGTTCCTCCACCAGGGAACCTGACAAATCCTTCTTGGATGTTAAAAAAGAATCTAAGTCCATCTTCAAGGGAGTCACCTTCTTTGGCTCAGCAACGACAAGATCCAAAGACAAACCACTAGCCTCCTTCGCTAGATCCAAAACACGCTCCTTGACAAGCGAGGCCTTCACCTCAACCTCCTCAAATAAAACTTCCTCAGCAGGCTTGATTCCAACAGGATCAATAAAAGATCCAAGATCACTCTTAACAAGAGCCTCACACATAACATCGTGATCCACTCTAGAAGCTACAATAGAGACATTGAAAGGTTGACCATCACCCATAGCCTCCACCAAGGGCTCAATTGAAATCAACACTTCCCCTGAATCAGGATGTTTCCCAATCTCCTTCCACACTTTGGCAGAAGTTGGCTTAGGGATCGAGTCCTTTTGAGAAGGGGCAGAAACCTTTTGAGGGGGAACCTTAGGCTTTAGAGGACACTTCTTCACCCAATTAACCACCTTCTTGCAATGAAAATAGGAAAAAGGGATAGACTCAAACTCAATCGCCTACTCCCAAACTCCCAACTTAGAATTAATCTTCATCAAAGAGGGGAGATCCATAGCCTGATCCAAGATCACACACAACTTATCATAGATAAGCCAATGTCATGAGGCAATCAGATTATCAATAGATAACAAGTGCCCAAAGGTAGACACAATACCTTTGAAGACTTGCTCATCCCAAAATTCGAGAGGAAGCCTAGGCAAGCAAACCCACACAAGAGTCAAATCAAAAGAATAAGAACTCGAAGAGAAACCTGCCTCCCATTTCTTCAACACCAAAGTAGATTTTCCAATAAGCCAAGGCCCCCCCACCAAGACCTTCAACAAATATTCATCACAAGAGAACATAAAAGAGAAGAATCCCTTTGCAAGGGTAGCTACCTCAACCTGACCCTTTAGATGCCAACAACTCTTAGACAGGTTGTGAACCAAGTCAATATTAGGATAGGGCCCCAAAAACTTACTGACTAGAGATTGCTCCATAGACAAAATTCCATTGTCAATAATATAATCTGGCACAGATATAGAATATTCACAAGCAAACGGGTCTACGAAGAAGTCCATTGAAGGCGAGGAACTCTTCTCCTTAAGCTTCACACCAAACAGTTTTGACCAAGTCTTTTCCTCCAATGAGGTGCTTGACTGCTAAGTAGCTCTAGAAGTCCAAACCTCAAAGAACCACAAGAAGAACTCACCTTGACCAAAGAAGTACAGTCAGGACAGAGACAGCTTGAGAGAGAGAGGAGTGTGTCTTGTTGGAGCTCTCAGTCTTTTAATTATTATGTTTTATAGTAAATCAATTTCAAATAATTTCTATCATGTTGTTTTCTATAACATATGGTTTTAGCAGTCTGCATAGTTTTTGTGGGAGCTAAAATAGGTGGGTTTGATGGGACTAAGGCGATACAAGAAACTGGTTTGGAAGGTTTGTAGCAACCCTATCAAACAAAACAGAACTATAGAAATATGAGATGGTAACAACAATGACATACAGTTATAGAACAAAGTTACATAGAACATGAGAGAAAATAGGGAATTTAGGATCCCATGGCCAGCCGAGGAAAAGTGGGACACTGGGACATGGTTAAATGTGCTTGTATCAACCAAGCATCAACAAACCAGATGCTCAAAGAAGAAACCCCTAATCCAAGAAAAATAGTGAAAACAATGGTGTAAAACACCATCAACCCCCTAAACGACAACACCAAAAAATCCCCAATCCTCAACTCAATAGGGGAGTTAGGGAGCACAACGGAATACTAAAGCACATAATCTTTCTTACAACAACACCCCACCAATGCCAACCCCACCTCCACCTCTATAGGAGGGAGCTCCCCTCTATAGGAGAAGAAGATATGAGAGCCCCAACCTCTAAATTCTTCACTCGTCTGCCCACACATGCACCACCTCGATAGGGCCAAGTAGAAAAGAAAATAAATCCCCACCAAAACTACAACAACCACCTTCACCTCAATAGAAGAGGGCTCCTCCTCAATGGGAGTAGTCTCCACCTCCAAAGAAGACACCAACTGTAGATTCAGAGAGAAAATTTTGAATGGAAGAAAAATCACACCCTCCATAAGCATAGAAAGGTACAAGAACAAGAAAGAAGTAGAATGAGCTTCATTCAACAGAAAAAAGGAACATTTGAGCCTTCAGGATAAAGCTATATAGCCGCTCAGACCAAAAGTGACCCTCAATCACAAGCACAAAATCAGCCTTCACCTCAAAAGAAGAAACATGTAGAGGAACCTTGGAGACAGCCTGCACAACAGAAACCATGCTAACTTTCAGCCCACCAAGCAACAAGAAACCCCCAAAAAACATCAAATTTTGGGTCTATAGGAAAAACAATAAGCAAAACCCAGTCCACACATCCAAAGGTAGCTAAATAGATTGCATGAAGAAACAAGCCCAGAAGGGATGGCTCAGAGCCACATCTCGTTAACCTGAGCCTTGAGATGTCAAGAGGGGAACTCAGACCACTGGTAAAACCTAGGAAGAACCAAAGAAAAGGGCCCAAAGCCCACAACAAACAGGGACTCACAGCCAAAGTGAGCAACAACAGACAATAGCTAGGAGGGTGACCCAAAGCAACCAAAAGCCAGCAGAGCACAAAGAAACCAGAGGGACCCAAGAGGAAAGGAGCCAAAAAATAGACCAACAAGAGAAGCACCCAAGCCACCCTAACACACCAGTTAGAGCAAAAAAATGGCTAATCCAAAGGAAAAACTTCCTCTAAGACCCCAAAGCAAACAAAACTCTCCTGCAAAAATAGAAGCAAATAGACCCACCAAACAACATCCTCGCCATCTCCATTCAAAATGGAGCTCTTGCTCCTATTCTCGCCCATCCACTCCAACCCGCCAAGCAACACCTTGTGATGAACCACAGGCCAGCAGTATGAAGAGCCCAGCACAACATCTGCAAAGTAGACAAGACCCAGCAATCATCCATCACGACCCAACAACAAAACATCAGCATCATCTGGTTCAAATTCTCCATCTACATCTCCCTCCGAAGATTTAAAACACCCACTCCCACCTCTCTTCCCGCTCTCCATATTCTTCCTTAAAAAATTGTATGATATTAAGGCTATGAGCCTTTGGTTGTTGGCTCTACAGGCAAGAAGCCCCACCATTTCACCAAAGGGTCTCTCCTTAACACCAAGGTCAAATAGTCTTCATTTGTTGACGCGATAGATAAAAAATTCACGAGGTTTGAACCTTGGTTGTTGGCCCTACGGGAAAGAAGCCCCACCACTTCACCAAAGGGTTGCCCCTTAGCATTTTGCATAGTTCTTGTAGTAGCATGTACATTTTAGCAACCTACATAATTCTTGTAGCAGTTTTTAGTTTAATTTTTATAGTAATTTAAATGAATGTTTTTATTTTCTATATGAATTTCATCCACACTCACCTCACTACCTAAAACCCTTGCTCATATAGCCACTGCACCTTTCATAAGTTTACACCCCAAATTGACATATAGACCAAATTGAAAATTTAGTTATTAAACATTAAATCTATCTCATTATTTACTCTAGTTTTGGCCTATCACCGTGTTGTTGACCCAACTCAATTTTTTTAAAAAAAATCTAACAACTTCTATACAATGTTTCAAGAATTTTTATAACTACTCTGTCTACAAATTCAATTGTTCCCTCTAATTTCTTGTTTACTTTCTTAAGCATAATTATTTTCTTCTGACCTATTTCCTATTTGATTGTATTGTCTTGTTGCTAGTCCTAGATCCATGCAGCAAGTTAGTGTTAGGATTATTGGATATAGGCTATGCATTGACACTCATTTACTTATAAAATAAAATAAAAAAAGAGTAACACTAAATCATAACATCTCTTCACTTTTTATTTTCTTTCTTGTATAGGCATCATTAGTATTTTACGTAATAGTGTAAGTACATGTGGCATCTTACATAGCTACACAAACATCTCCAATGCTTCAAGCATTCAATTTTAATGAAGAAAAAGTGTTTTTTTGTTTTTTTTTACCTAAATTTTTCTAGACTACTCACTAGATAAGATTATGTTTTTGATGAAATATAATTGTACTACTAAACACAAACAACTAAATGAAATCTTATCTAGATAAAATTTCCCTTTTCTACATAAACTAAGAGAAAGAGAAAAAGAGAGTTAGGTTGTAAAATGTTGATTTGAAAATAAATTGAAATATAGAATTAATTAACTAAATTCATGAAATCCGCATCTCTATGTTTGAAGAGAAGATTGTGGCGACCTATGCAAATCTAGATCAGATTGTGACGATTAGTAAATCTTCCTTGCAGAACAATGTCAAAGGTCTTATCCAGCTAAATGAAAAGACCATAAAGTGAATGAGAGATGAGAAGTTTGCCCAGGTTAAGGATGTTGTTACTACTAATAGTAGCTTGATGAAAGGAAAACAAAGTATTGTTGATGTTGGTCCTGGTACCTGCACGAGGAGTCAAGCCAAGAAACCTATGGTGATTATGGGTAAAGATATTTTTGAAGTTGTGGATATGCACAAGTGCATTATTTCTAAGGACCTGGAAGTTGCCAAGATTTTGAAGAAATTATAATAGGCTATTTTTTTTTGTTGTTAATTGCTATTGTCTAGCTGATGTTTTGCTAGTTATTGGTTGCTAGTTTTTCTTGTCTATATTTTTGCAATGCCTCTTTTTGTAAAGGGTTTTGGGTCCCTTCAAAACTTTTTTTACCCCATAATAAAAAAACAAAGTAGATTCACAACTATAAATAAAAGGGAGAAAGGAAATTGGCACAAGAAGATAGAGCCAATTGCCTAAGATGCAACCATGGTGTACGAAGATTTGTGCGATGCATTGTAGTCCTACTCACACAATGTTATTTGAGATTGTTAGAAAATATAAATTCTTGTACAAAATTATAGTTTTCATACACACTAAGGATGAAAAACTAGCATAGAAATAATCCAAAATATACCAAAACTCATAACAATTTTGAAATGATGCTAAATGGATAGAAAAATAAAATGATAGAGAACATGGGAAAAATTAAACCAAACCTTCATGTGATTATGATCTTTAATAAACCTATAACTAGGAATGGGGAATGTTTAGGGTTGCTTAGGAGCTTTCCATGAATGGTAAAACCCCTATTTTGTTATGTTGACCTCCACAAACAATCAATGATAGAGAGGCAATAGAAAATGTGTTTTCTCTCAACCTAAGTGTATCTAGAACTATAATAAATGAGTGAAATGCTATGAATATTACCCCTAGGTCTACAAGGAGCAATAGACTAGTGTGTATATCTTGTCAAATGGAAATAAAAACCCAAAAAGTGCCAAAGACACACATATGGAGTCAAAAATGCAAATGGAAAATGGAAATAAAGAGGAAGGCTAGAACACAATCACCTTGCACCAAGAAGGGAGATGAAAATATACAAAAAAACATAAGAAAGATGTCTTCGAGGATGTAAGAATACTAAAGATACTTAAGCTATGTAGTAGAGTGTTAAAAAATCCTTCATTGTGTTGATAATATTATTAGTAGATCACATGGGAGCTTCAAAATGTAAAGCTTGCAAGAGAGATCTTCAAATATTCAAATACTTTGTGTAGCATTCAAAGATTCATTTTAAAAACAAGAATGGGAGGGAAGGTAAAAAAAGGCCAAGGACTCAAACTAGTCATTGGGATTCAAACCAATTCAATTACAAAGCCTACTAATTTAAGGAAAGGTGGAAAAATATAAAGAAATTGTCATTGTATGAAAAAATATTAGAGGACACTATTGCATTTTATGGATATCCATATGTCACACTAGTGTCCAAGCACAATAGACTTTTAAAAACTTGAAATAATAGAGAAACATGAGGTAAGTGTGGAAAAGACATTAATTTATATGAAAGAACCAAGCCAAATACATAAACATAATTTGGAACCAATAGTAGGAAAAGGCTAAGGTATATGCCAAATGAGCCTAAAAACATGCTAAGGGTCATGGAAACTAAATAAAACCCAAAACATAATTTGAAAATTACAAGTATATACAATTTTTAACATTGTGGTAAGTAGTGATAGTCCTTCATATGAAATTTGGAATAGTTCACATAGCATGTAGTTCTCATATATGTAATCTTTAAGGGTGATCCCACAATACTGGTTTACAAATTTTGGCCAAACTAAACATTGACTAAACTTTTTTAACTAAATCTTCACTTTCAGGCACCTATAGCGGCTAAACCGTGAGGAATTTGAAGATGATGCAAACTAGTGATTTGTGACATTTTGTTTCTAGATTCTAAATATATATTTTTCAAAAAAAATTGAATCAAATTGCACTTGTTTTTCCATCTACTTTGAAAACTAGTTTTTAACAGTAAACACCATTTTTAAAGAGTGATGTCACTGGCTAACACATTACTTTTTTTCTATGAAGGATAAAATTCTATTTTTTTCAAATTTAGATTCATAACTATGATATCTAGTGCATGGAAATAGTTTCATAGAATTTCATTGATTTTTTTTTCTCAATTAAGTTTCAAAGTCAAACCTTTTACAATTTAGACATGATTCACTAGCTAAAGCATAACTTTTTTTGTATGCATCAAAATTAATTTTGTTTTTGTTGGATCAAGGACATCAATATCTAGTGCACTGATATTTTTCAAAAAAAAATTGATAATCTGCTATTTTTCCACATGCATAGAACAAAGAGCTTGATTTTCGGTGATAAACCTATGTTTAATCAAACTAAAAAAATAAAATACATAATAAAACCAAAACATATTAAAATTATATTCGATGGATAGCTCGTTCCAATGACTACCATCATCCAGTTGGTTATGTGAAGTCTCCTCCATTTTCATCCTCAACTCGAGCTTCGAAGGGTAAAATTTTGTAGAAACTTGGTGCAAGAGGGGAGAAGGGAAAAAGAGAGAGTTTTGAATGGACCTAGGTTTGAGCGAACACCCCCCCCTTGGGGGTTCGCTAGAATCAGGGTTCGAATGGACCCTAGTTCGATCGAACCCCCCCTTTTATTGACTTTTCCATTGTCTTCATTATAAAAAAATTCCAAAAAAGTGGGTCCCATCATTTAATAGGGTTCACTCGAATCAAGGTCCATTCGAACCCCTTTTGGGTCCATTCAAACACCCTAGTTCGTGCGAACCCCTAAAAAGCAAAAAAAAAATCATAAGAGCATTTTTGCAATTTTCCTTCCTCACTAGATTTGTAAACCAGTATTGTGGGATCACCCTTAATTCAATGCATGTGTCATATGCATATAGTTTAACCTATAAACCATATAATTGAATGACTAACCTTTAGAATCCCAACGGTTAGTAGTTAGAAGGGGAAATGCCAATAATTATGGAATATGAACTATTATTGTAATTATATTTTCTGTAATATTCATGGAACTATATTTTAAATATGAATGTTTGAATTTTCATGCTATGATATTAAAAATTCTAAGAGATATACTAGCTTATCTATCTTATTACATAATCTATATAGGAAACACCAAGATATATCAACTTGTTTGAATCCATTTTAGAAATTTGATTGTTGTGTGTTTTTCGTAATGGATTCTTTAGTTGCATAATAATATAATATCATTGACTTATCTTCTAGGAATGTACAACACTGTGACATGTGTATGATATTTTTTTATAAAAAAGAGGGTAAAAACTTTATTTCATCAAAAGAACAATACAAGGAGAGAATACAACCAAAGCAAACCAGGCCTAACGCCAACAAAACCCATCAAGTAACCCCAAGATACAATCTCATATTAGCAGTAATAAGCTCCTCCAACTCTTGAGACAAAAACTCAGATAAACCCCCCCAATCATCCACCTTCCAATCACCACCCTAATCAGACGCCCACTTGGCCAAACCATCAGCCACCTTATTCCACTCCCAAGGGATATGGAAAAAGGTAATATAATCCATTGCTCTAACCAAAGAAATGATCTACCTAATCACCACAACTAGCTTCCAACTCATCCCCTCTAGTTGGTTGTTATTCAGCAAATCAACCACCACATGGGAATCAAACTCACAAATAACTCTTCTCCACCCAAGAGCATAGGCCCTTTTGACAGCCACAAGAATAGCCAAAGCCTCCATGAGATTATTAGACTATTGTCCAAAGAATTCTAAAAAAAAGAACTACATAATCCCATCACTATCTCTTCCTATACCCCCACACCAGCAGGACCAGGGTTACCCCTAGAAGACCCATCAGTATTAATCTTTAGAAACCCAGAGGGAGGGGGCTTCCAATGCCCCTCATGCATAGTCTTCCCTCTAATATTTTGTCTCCCACTACCACCCATCCCACTCTTATCACAGCCTGAAAGCTAATTCTAAAGAATTCCCACATCTCTCAGAGAAATGGGACTCGAAAGATCACACTTAGCCCCAATAGTCTCTTGAAAAGTAGCAGCCCTTATGACCTCTTGCAGGAAAGAATCTTGTGGATGCGATTCACAGCAAACATGCTGTCAATTGGTGGGTCCAATGTATATGGAGAGGGAAGCCTTAGTAGAGGACATATTCCTCAGAAGAGACATGCATGCATAGATGATTCCAGGAATTCCACTAGTAATGCCAAATCTCTCTAACAAAAGAGCACTGAAAAAAAAAGGTGAGGCACATTCTCATCACTGTTAGAGCACATCACACACATGGAGTGACCTTGAAACCCTCGCTTCCAAAGGTTCTCCCAAGTCAAACATCTACCATGCATCACAAGCCAAGAGAAGAAGTTACTCTTGGGCCGAGATAAATTATTCCAAATTTTCTTCCACCAAGTAACCCTTGAACTTCCATACAGCTGCTTTTCAAGCACCTGATACCCAACAGCAACAAAGAACTTACCTTTCTTATATGGACCCTAAGCCAAAACATCATTGTCTAAGAGAGAGTTACAAAATCTACTCTCAAGAATCCTAGCAAGCTCTTGACGATCCTCTCTCAATCCCCCAAGAGGCCATTCCTACAAGTTCTTCCATTTAAAAACAATAACCTAGTCCAAAAGCTGAGGGGATTTATAATCCATTACAACCTCCAACCAGCCTCCAAATTTTTTTTACTTAAATCCTGAAGATGAGGATGAGTGACCAAAATTGGAGGATGCCCATCCCAAGAATCAGTCCAAAAAAGAGCCTCTGAACCTTTATTGCAAATCCAAAATATCCCTTTCTTAATCAACTTTGCACCCCTTTTTAGTGTGCTCCAAACCATTGAGCCCTTAATCAAAAGACTAAATTGAGGAACCTCTCCACCATCAACCCCACCCAAATATTTAAAAGTGAGGATCTTAGCCCAAGTGTGTTGATGTTGAGTACACCATCGCCAATAGAGTTTCACAGCCAAAGCCTACCCTTTTAGATCATCCTGTCACAACCTAAGACCCCCTTCTTGCTTCAAGCGACACACATCCTCCCACTTCACTAGGGTCCATTTTTGTGAAAGGAGATTACCATACCAAAAAAATTTCCAACAAAGACATTCAAAGTCTCTAATGAAGCTAGTTGGAGCCGACAACAGAAAACACTTGTATATCGGAAGCGCTTGAACCACTAACTTAAGAAGAGTAACTCTGCCAACAGTAGAAAACCATCTACATGTCCAATGATTGACCTTCTTACAAAATTTCTCAATCACATCTTGCCAAAACCCATTCGTAAGCGATAGCACCACAATAGGAATACCAAGATAAACAAAGGGAAGTGAACCAATCTGAAATCTAAGAATCTTGGCAATTCTCTGTTGGATAAGCTTAGGAGTATTGAAGAAATAAATAGAGGACTTACTCTCATTAATACTCTGCCCCAAATCCTTTAAGTAGCAATCCAAAGCAGCCCTCAAATTAACAGCTTCCTCCACTTTAGCAACCCCCATCAAGGCAGTGTCATCAATGAACTGTAAGTGAGATTGAGCCAGAATCCCATTACCCCAACGCCACCCCTGAATCAATCCACACTCCACATCAGACCTCAAAAATCTCCCAATCCCCTCAGCCATCAATATAATCAAATAAGGAGACAATGAATCCCCTTGCCACAAACCTCTAGAAGCCCCAAAAAGCTTTGAAGGCTCCCCATTGATCAACACCGAGAAGGAAGACAAAGTGACAGAACTCCCAACCCATTCAATCCAACTGCTACCAAACCCAAAGGCCTTCAAAATATTGAAAAGAAAATCCCATTTGACATGATCATAAGCTTTTGCCATATCTAGCTTAATGAACATAGCCTTTTCCTTGGAGGCATTCATAGAATGCACAGTCTCAACCGCAATAAAAATCCCATCAAGGATTTGTCTCCCAACCACAAATCTTCCTTGCTCCTCATAAATCAACTTGTCCAACCATGGCTTCAGGTGCTCAACAATCAGCTTAGTAATAATTTTGTAAACCACATTACATAAGGCAATTGGTCTAAAAAGATCCAACGCATTAGCACCCTCCCGTTTTGGGATAAGTGCTAAGAAAGTAGCATTCATGGCTTTAAGAATTTGCTTGTTCCTTTGGGACTCTTGAACAACTTCAAGAAGGTCAAGCTTGATAATCTCCCAAAACTCCTGGAAGAACTCAATAGGGAACCCATCAAGTCCCAGAGCTTTTCCTTTCTTCATTTGAAACACAATCCCCTCCAACTCCTCTAGAGAGATTGGTGTGATAAGAGAATCATTCATATACCTCATCACTAAAGTATGAATACACTCTAAGATATACTCATCTTCTACGCTGGCTAGAGGGGATTCTGCAAAAAATAGGGTAGAAAAATATCTAATAGGTTCATTAGCAATCTCAGCAGAAAAGCACAAAAGATTCCCATCCTGTGACTGAATAGAGGAAATGGCATTGCCCTATCTTCTATCATTGATCGAATTATGAAAGAAAGAGGTGTTCCTATCTCCCTCCTAAAGCCAATCAATACGAGACTTCTACTTCCATAAAATCTCCTCCCGAAGCTCCCATTCCTCCACAACTTTCACAACCTCAGCCTCATCCCTACACAACTCCTCTGAGAGCCCCTAATCCTAGATCTGATGCATTATGGAATCCAACTGAACTTGACATTCCCCTTTAGCCTAAAACACATTACCGAAGTGGTACCTATTCCAGTGCTTCAACATATATTTAATGAACTGAAGCCTTTTAGTGAAGGAGTACATAGCAATTTCGAAAGCTAGTTTTCCAGCACTCCACCAGCCCCTAACAAAATCATGAAGAGACCCATCGTGAAGCCACATGAGCTAGAATCGAAAGGACTAATTCTTCTTAGAAAATCTTGACAAACAATATGAGAATTTGATTGGCCAATGGTCAGAACCCCGCCAATCCAAAATCTTAGAGCTAGTCACCCACCTATCACCAACCCAGAAACTGGAAACCAGAAACCTATCCATCCTTTTAGAGATAGCATCCTTCCCATTCTTTGTGTTATTCCAGGTAAACAACCCATTCCCAAGCTTGATGTCCACCAAATTAAAACATGCAATACTATCTCTAAGAAGCTCAGAGGAAGGATCTAAATGACCAGTACCACCCCTTTTCTCCTCTAAAGAATAGATAACATTAAAGTCTTTAGCCAAAACCCAAGGGAGAAAAGGCTCCAAAGACTGCACATACTTAACATGCATCCACAAATTAACCTTACCCATGAAATCCGTAGGAACGTAGATGTTAGAGAAGAGGATCTTCTCACCAGACTCAAGACCAACAACAACAAAAGCAACAGAGTGATGAACAACAATCCACCAATAAGGGGAAATTTTGCACGGGTCCCATAGACAAGTGAAGCCCCCAGAACTACCCATATCTCCCACACACTAACACAACCTGCAACCCCAAATTCTATTTTCCAGGACTAACATACTAGCAGCTGACATCTTAGTTTCTTGCAAAAAAACTAAATCAGGAGACTGTACCCTAATTAAATCTCAAATAGTCTTTTGTCAAGGGATGTTATTCATACCCCTTATATTCCAAGACAACACAATCATCAAAGATTATGGGAAAAGTGGGCATCAATAGTTCTCACCGAACCCAATTCCACCAGAGTTTCCCTGATTAACTTAACTTTTTCCTAATCCTTCTTCCTTTCGGATTTTAAAGGCTTCTCTGGAATGCTCTTTTTAAGGGGTTTTTGTTGCAAGCCTAATAGGGTAGAAGAATCCTTACACTTTCCAGTCTCCCCACCACCTTTCTCTGTTCCCAGGCCTGAATTAGGGAGACCAGATCCCAAAGGAATTCCATGTACCAATGAGGATTCCTTCAGCATAGCATCTAAGGTAGGAAGACTCGAGACCAACTAAGTTGTAGGGCTCACCAGCAGTGACTAATTGCCTAGAGAGTCATGTTGATCCTCCAAGAGATGATCCACAGTAGACCCATCTGTAACCTGCACATATCTAAAGGAACACCTTCCTCCTGAACCAATTCTTCTAGTGCATCAAATTTGTTAAATGTTTCATCCTCCTGTCTATCTTTGAGAGGCCTTTTCTGACCCTTGTTTCTATTGTGAGGCTTCACTAGGACAAAACCATCCTTATCCATCACCACCCCTTGCATAAGGGTTTTACCTTTATCCAAATTTTGAGTTGATTGTGAAGAGGCATTACCCATACCAGAATTGTTAACAACTTTGGGGCACTTCCGTTGAAGATGGCCATACTCATGAAAAATATGGCAACAGAAGGGAAAGGTATCATAATCCAGCTGTTGAGTCCAAGAGGTGGATCCAACGCTCATATAAATTGAATCCGACAATGGCTTGTTCAGATCAATTTCCACACAAACACTTGAGCATAAGAGAAAATCTTCTTAGATAGGGTTTTTTGCGAAGGTCTAATGGGTTTTCCAAGCATTAAAGCAATCATCTACAAAATATCATTTCTCCAACATTCCAACAGTAAATGAGGCAAGCGAACCCAAACTAAAACCCTCGAAGGGAGTTCCTCGACAGAATTGAATCCCATATGCCAAGGTTTTATGAAAAGGCCCACCTGATTGTAGAAATATGGCCCTCCTTCAAATGCATGATTATGATTAGTAATGCATGAAAAATCCACTAGAAAGAAATTATTAACAACCAACAAAATCTCAAAATCACCCTTCGGATTCCAAGTCCTATGAATCCAAAAGTCCAAGAAGGGAAGCGACACCCTTAGTCCCATAAACTTATAGATTAATACATGATTACAATAGTACTCAACATCATCTGCTACAGATTCTAGTTGAATGACCAGCCTGGGATGATTTGATGATCTCTCTAAGCATCCATTAACCTTATGAAGACAAATCCCACCGTTATGAGATGGACCAATGCCTAGAATTTCCATGTTAAAACAAGGTGCCTCTGACGGGCAGCACCCACAACACCCTCCTCTCCACACCAACAACACTGCTCACCATAGGAAAAATACATGCACAAACAAGACCCAACCAATCGTCGGCCCAAAGCCTACCCCTTGCAGCCAAAGGAAGGACCACAACACAAAACAAACGCTGCACATCAATCTATTGTAGAGAGTCCTCCTAGCTCCACCAAAGACCAAGGAAACAAAAATAAAACACACCACTAAAAAAAGGCTCTACACAAAAGAAACTCTCCCCCTGTACGCACAGCAAAAGACCCCCCACACACAACTACCAGACAACAGAAGAGTGATCCTGAAGAAACAAAGCGCATGCACAACCATGCGTCAACATGCATCCCGAGCCAAGGTCGCCAACATGTGTATGCTATTGAATATAACTGAGGAGAATGAATATTTTCTAAACATGAGGACATTATAATGAATGGATAAGTATATAATTTACATTAGTTGTATTGTAAGGCTTGTAGCCTATGATTTATCATAGAACCCTAACCTTAACCCTACCCCTATTGAAATTCAATCCTAATTGAACCATATCCCTAACGGTAACCCTAACCTATTGA
>VDFB02207010.1:0-26240 GCA_007258455.2 Sequoia sempervirens | reverse complement strand
TAATGATTAGAGGTGGCAGGTATTTGACAATGATGAACACAACGCCTCATTCACCCAACAGTTGGGAGAATTTTCCTACCAACTCCAACTAAAGATTGTTGAAGCCTACGATAGACAAATCATTAAGAAAAGGTCTAATAAGCTTCCAAAGGGGATGGTCACTCTGAAAAACCTGTTTGATTGTGATGATGCAAGAAATGGTAAAAGAAAGTTTGGAGCAAAAAAAAGTGACTATGCAGACCTTCAGGTTGGAGATGGAAGAAAGCTCAAAGTTGAGAAAGATGTTCCGCATCATGATAAAGAAAGGCTCATTAAATTTTGTTATAAGTATGAAGGAGTGGTGGCCTAGTCAAATGATTACCTTAATGGATACGATCTCGTCATCATCCAGAATACAATAGAGCTGATGGAAGGAGAAAAACTAGTCCACCAAAAACAGAGGCCAGTGAATCCGAAGATCAAAGCCATGATAGCACAAGAGCTAACAAAGCTAATTCAGTCTCAGATTGTCTTCTCGATCAAGCATAACACATGGGTATCCAACTTAGTGCTATTATGAAAGAAGAATGGAGACATCCGCTTGTGTGTTGACCTTCAGGACCTAAACAAAGCTTCCCTAATAGACCATTACTCGCTACCTTTTATAGAGTAAATCTTGCAAACAGTGGTAGGTTCATAAATTTTTTCTCTATTGGATGGCTTCTCTGGTTATAATCAGTTTCGGGTCAAAGAAGAGGAATGACACAAAACAACATTCACTACCAAGTGGGAAACATTCATATATGCTAAAATGCCTTTTGGCCTTTCAAATGTAGGAACCACTTTGAAATGGGCCATGGATATTGCTTTCAGTGAATTGATCAATAAGATTATCCTA
This sequence comes from Sequoia sempervirens, assembly GCA_007258455.2. NCBI lineage: Eukaryota > Viridiplantae > Streptophyta > Pinopsida > Cupressales > Cupressaceae > Sequoia > Sequoia sempervirens. The sequence goes on along the minus strand of VDFB02207010.1, from coordinate 25,363 downwards.
ATCTATTTGGATGATCTGACTATTTTCTCCAAACATAAGGATGATCATTTCGATCACCTTGCGATGGTTTTCAAAAAATTCTAGGAGTTTGGGGTATCCCTAAACCCAAAAAAGTCTATCTTCGGAGTGCCATAAGGAAAGCTATTGGGACATGCAGTGTCCAAGGAAGGAATTTCTATTGATCTCGAGTGGGTGAAAGCAATCAAAGAACTTCCCCTACTAGTCAACAAGAAAGGAGTCCAATATTTCCTGGGGAAGGTAAATTTTGTAAGAAAATTCATTTTAGATTTTGCAAGGATAATCAGACTGATTACCCTGATGCTGAAAAAAGATCAATTATTTAAATGGACTAAAGAAGCTAGGGAAGCCTTTGAGAAGGTTAAGGATGCTATTTCTTCAACTCTTGTGCTGGTCAATCTAGACCTATTGAAGGACTTCATAATGTATGTATTCAAGAGCAAGTCAACCATTGCTACTATCTTAACTCAAAAGGACAATGATGACAAGAGAGAACAACTGATAGCATTTTAATCCTAGACCTTAAAGGAATATGAGACAAACTGCAACTTTGTCGAGAGGCAAGTGTTCACAATTGTTAAGGGGCTCAATAAGTTCTAAAACCTAATATCTTACACTAAGGTGATTGTTTATGTTGCACATTCTAGTGTGCGTGAATACATCATGGAAGGAGAAATCACCAAAAAGAGGGCTAATTGGATCACTAAGATCCTTGAATATGACATTGAAGTCAAGCCTACAAAGGCCATCTAAGGAAGAGGACTATGCAAGTATTTGGTGCAAATGATAGCCCAGGAAGAGCAACTGGAGCTAGTTCTAATGAATGAGCCTGAATTAGAAGGTTGTTGGTTGGCAGACAGAATAAGGTTCATGCACACAGGAAAATATCCGCCTGAAATTCCTTCTCAAAAGAGAAGATTCTACCAATTGCAAAATAGCAGATATGCATTCATCAAAGGGTTCCTTTTCAAGAGGAAATTAAATGATGTTCTATTGCGGTGTGTCTCCACAGAATAAGTGAAGTGGATTCTTGACACTTTCTACAACAATCCCGCGAGCAAGCATTTCTTTGCTAAGACCACCACCATAAAAATTATGTGCGCTGGGTACTTTTGGCCCATGTTGTTTAATGAATCATACTCCCTCATAAAATCTTGCAAGGAATGAAAATTATTTGCAGGGAGAAGAAAAAAATTCATAATGCCTCTTAATCCGATAGTGGTTGATGAGCCTTTCACATAATGGGGCCTTGATTTCATTAGAATGATGAATCCAACCTCTAGTGTTAGACAAAAATGGATCATAATGGCCATGGACTACTTTACTAGGTGGACTGAAGTGATGCCCCTGAAGAATGCAATGGAGGCAGAGATAATGGATTTCCTTGAAGAACTAGTGACAAGATTCAACCCTCCTATAACCATCATCTTTGACAATGCCAAGGCTTTCCTAGGCTCTACGGTATGTCAATTCCTAGTCACACATGGAATATTCTTGAAGACATTGTCAAACTACTACCCACAGGGGAATGGCCTAACAAAGTTGACTAACAAAAATTTAGTCTGACTCATCAAAAGAATCAATTCAGAGCACCAGAGAGAATGGCATAAAAACCTCCGAGTGGTGCTCTGGGTAGACTGCATAACTCCTAAGAAATTCCTCAAGACCTTTCCATATGAGCTATTATATGGAAAATAAGTGCTATTGCTTATCTCCATGGAGATTCTGGCACTTCAATTGCTCAAATCTCTCGAGGTAGAGAAAAATGGCGCCATGGAGGTGTGGCTGGATGAGTTGTTGGAAGTGCAAGGAAAAAGAGAAAAAGGCCCTAATAGCCATGTTCAACAGCCAACAGGTGGTTAAAAGATGGTTTGACAAGAAAGCTTTGGACTAAAGTCTAAAATGTGGGGACCTAGTGCTAAAATTTAATGAAAGGGATACAAAGTCGAGTCAACACAAAAAGTTTGACAACCTCTGGGAAGGCCCTTTGAAAATAATTCAATGCAAACAACATAACATGTTTGAATTAGAAACCATGGAGCAAGAGGCATTGGGGATTCCTATTTACAAAATCCACCTAAAATTATTCAATTAAGCCTTAAAATTATTCTACCAATGTAAATATGTGAGTAATGTAATTATCTTTCTTTTATGTTTTTGTCGACCGGTCTTTCAATAATTAATTCTATAGCGTGAGGAAGTAGAAACAAATGGAACCCATTATTGTAAAGTGCAGAGAGATAAAATAAACCCATGAAGTAGAGGAATGACACCCATATGCAGAATTAAAGTGAACACACATATGCAAGAAAAGAAAAAGTAAACCCACATTACAAAACCGTAGAAAAAAGGAGAAAAAAACTATAATATAAGCTATATCTTCATTATATTTATATGCTTTGATAAATATATTGTCAAAAATGGCTAAGAGGCCACACTTTTAGAGTATATATTTATATATTTTCTATTTATTCTTTATCTATCTATGGTAAATCCTTTTCCAGACATATGTACAAAAAATGGACTAACAACTATTAGTTCTTAAAGCATAAAAAGAAATTTTTAGTCGTGGGCATAAGCAACAACAATGGAGGCATCAATAGTAGCATCTGGAATCACTTCATTAGTAGGGGAAACATTAGAATCAACAACATCCGTAGGAGCAATGAAAAGTGGTAGAGGGAACACTAAGTTCCTAAAGTTAGTGTACCAGTCAATGTCATAAAAAGGCACAATGTTGTACAGGAGAAATATGAAATGGCATGCACAAGTGACCCTTTTGAAATGTTCTTCTTACGAATGGATGCAAAAATCACTCAGGAATGACACCCATGGTACGGTTGTATCTTCTTCAATGTATTTCCAGAGGTCGCTTGCCATTAGAAAGCCTATACCAAATGCAACATTTTCCACCACCTCTACAAGGCCACCCAAATATTTCTTCGAAAATATCTCAAGCACCAGACAAAGAATCCATGGCTTGGGAACCTCAATGTCGAGCATGGACACCATGAAGTGAGAGAACACATCAGTGTTAACACTGTACTTATCTTCATAGTCACTGTAGTCTCTCCCTAGAACCCATTTTATTGCTATAATGGCCAGAGAATACTTATTCTTGGTCATCCTTTTGAGATGCCTAGTGGAAATTTCACCAAGAAAAGCTGAGTGAGATTTCTTCTAGACTAACCTAATTGGAGTGTTCATGGTGCCTAGCTCTACACATAGACTGCCTAATGTCTAAGCTCTATGCAAATTCTATGCAATTGTTAATGTTGAATGCTAAGCTGATTACCTATTACCAATTCTGCTAAGAGTGCTAAGTGTAATTTTTTATTTCCTAAGTGCCTATTTATAGAATGAATAGGATAAGCGTGATAATTTGCATACCATAAGCATGATGTTAATCAAGTACCATCTCAAAAATTACACAAAGGCTCACTCGAATTTCCCACCTAGTTGCATCTACTAGGTATGATTTGCTACATGTAAAGATTAGTAGGAGATAATTAATTAAGCATAAGCTTGTGGTAGTCTTCAATGGTAGTCCATACAATCGAATGCTAAGGTGTCACGTTGCAAGAAATTTTCAAACTCCAAAGTGAAACCCGTATCTTTTCAAGAAGTTATTGCATATTTGTCTTAATCATTCCATTTGAGATATTAATTGCCATAACATATGAATGCCTAAGTTGCCTTCAAATTTTCAGCTCAAGTTCCAAGAAAATCACGCTAGAGTACATCATTACCAAAGGTCATTATGAATTCTTGTCATTTCAAAATGGCAATTAATTCATTTCACATGAACAAATAACTGGTGGTACATTCCAAATTTAATGTTAAGAGGTGAGCATTGTTGGCCACCTCAATAAGTAAATAACTAAGTATCACATGAAAAAGGCTATCATTGTGAAAGATTTTCAAACACACTACCTAGAGCAAAAGAAGTTTTGAGTGCAACCAAAGCTAAGGTAAATTGTAGAAAATTTGAGCTAATTAAGCAGAAGTCTCAGCAAAAGGAAAATGGAAGAAAGTTCGCAAGCAGAGGCACAAGTAGAGGCACAAGTAGAGACACATGGAGAGGCAATGTAGAGATATTTTGATGCTATGCGCACAACATTAGTCATCTATGTCCTTGAAGAAGTCTCTTACGCTTTGCCTAGATACCAGATAAGCCAGAATGGGTAAACACACAGGTCCTGGATAGGCCCAAAAGTTACAGAAACTAGAGCCTAATCAAGGAGGACTGGGATAATATTCATCATCCCATTCTCATAAGGAACCCTAAGTCTTTGAGGGAGGCAACTTGTGAGAGGATGAAGAAATTCAGCGACCCAGATACTTTGGCACAAAATCTATGGTTCAATGCGCTCCCACAATATATGGTCGCATTTGTGCATTATTGCCCAAAACTAGTCATGTGGCCATTGAGCATTTCAACCCAAGCACCAACACCATCGAAGGCTAGGAGTTAAAATTTAATATCTTCCTGGGAGCTATTTGGAATATGCTATGCTTCCCTAACCAAAGATCCAAAGTGAAAGAGATAGAGCCATTCAACCTAGAGAAGGGAGAGGAAATATAGAGAACCATGAAAAAGGATCTAGATTTTTATAACAAAGAAACCCAAAGGCCTAAGGAAGATAGACAAAATCCACCAAATATTTCAGCACTACACAATGCCTTCCCCATGGATATGCAAGAGGCCTTCTCAATGGGGGCATTTGTTTGTGGTTTGGACACTAACCAGGAGGTGCATGAGTTTTAGTTGGGTCTGAGGTTTCTGTTCCATAGGAAACATTCCTATTTTTGGTATGATTTTGCACAATTCCTCATTGATGAGATGATAAGGCAAATAAGGGACTACAAAACACAACAAAGGTTCAGGTTTCCTTCCTTCCTTGCCCATATGTTTTTGCATCAGAACCCTAATATCTTTAAGAAACATGTGAAGTTGGCTATTTTTGATGGATTGGTTAAGAGAAGGCCAATTTATATATGGACTCCTCTCCTCTCTTCTACTTATGATTATTATGCATTTTTCAAATTATTTCTTGACTCCAATTTTGCAAGATTTGAAAGGGGATGATGGTATTGACCGACTCACCAAGGAGAAGACATGGTATATGCAGAACTTCACTTCCAAATGTGACTAGTTTCTTAGAGTGGATATCACATTCATCCGAATGTGCAGTTTCATCGGGGTACCATTTCGCCTTCTGACATGTGTCACAAATAAGGTGCTAGCCCTTGAAATATTCTGGTAATTATCCTTTATTGACTACACCTTTTGGGGAGGACTAACAAAGAAGAGGGGATTTTTTGTTTGCCTGCTAAGCTTCAAAATGGTGGTCATGAAAAAAAAAGACCCACCAGCTGTTGGAAGATAAGCTGGTTCATCTAGCTGGTGATTATTTGTGACAAATGGAATTACAACCCCAAAAAATGACTTGCTAAATGAATTTTTCAAGGTAACGCAGAAGCCCTGAACTTACTGGGAAAAGAGGCAGAACCTGCTAAAAGATCTAGATGATCTTTTCATTGACTTGATTCATGTTCAATAGATGATAGTAGAATGCCATGGAATAGTTTCTATTTTTTTGTAGTGAAGTATGATGCAAAGCAAAAAATGGGCACTAACCTTTGAAACAAGCTATCAAAAATAGAGGGATGGAGCGAGGAAAGAATCAGAGATTTCTGGGTATACCGCCAAGAGATTAAACAAATCGAGGCCAATAATGGAAGCATGGTGTTGGATGATGAATTTGATAGATTATGGAATGAGGAACACATGGATTCTGACACAAGCACTGATAAGGAAGATGAATCTAGTGAGGAGTCCAAAGAGAATGCGGGGAAAGGAAAGGAGAAGGAATCAGAAGTTTCATCGGCCTCCACTTAGTAAAAGAGGAAGGCAATAGAGTAGCCTAGCTAGATTACTTCAAATATGTGGATGAATGTATCGAGAGCTTCATGGACACTCACTTGGACTCCAACAAGGACAAGAACAACTCAAAAATAGTCATAAACCATAGATGTGGAGGACTCCCCACCCACCAAATGACAACGCATAGAAACAATTGCTGGGGAAACTTCACAAGCACCCATAGCAAGCTAGGAGGCCATGGCAAGCTAGGAACCACAATCATCCAGTCAAAATGTAACATTCACTCCCTCTTCTCTTACTTCAAAATCTCTAGTGTCCCCTGTTGTCTCTACGGTGCCCATCACTACTAGTGTTGGCCCTTCCTTTTCTACCTCAGTTGCAATGATCGTGGGAAGTTTCTCCCAGTTCTCCCAGATGAGGCCATTTATCTTGGTGCCTCAATGAACTCTTACATCATTTGCTACAACCCAATCTGCTATCACCTCTCTTTCTACCAACATGGCCACTATTGACACCCCTCTTGCTACTACTATATCAAGCCCAACCCAGTCCACTCATGAGATGGAGTTCATCACAACTTTGATTTTACCACAACACCCGATGAGTCCTCCCGTGGGGTCACAAACTAAGCTTTGGCATGTCCCTCATTTCTCCCTGTAGACAGTTGATCTCCCAAAGAATAAAATTCCTGGAACCATTACCATCACATTCCCTTTCGTCCTACCTCTAGATGCACCTTTTGCAGGCAGGCTAGTTTAGTTGCCAACCCAATTTATGGCGCAGGGCACTATTACAAAGGAAGCATGAGCTCTCAAAATATAGAAGTGAAAGGCCAAGGATGACAATAAGCTGACAAAGCCAAAGGTGTATACTGTTTACAATGAAGCTCAAAAATCAATCCATTTCGCAACCATGTATCCAAACGTCATCAAACTATAATGGGAGATGCATCCCAACGATTGTAAGATGTTCAACATGGGACTGAATCTGAGCATAGCCCAACCATAGGACAAATTTGAGCTCATGGAAGAAACGTAGTGGGTGGTGACCACTGACTTCCTCAAGTCTAGTCGCCAACTAAAAAAGAAAGAAGAGGAGCTAGAACTTGTGAAGGATAGGGTTGAGTTCCTACAAACAAAGGAAAAAGTGATCGAAGTATAAATTGTACTCTTATTAGAGAAATAATAGATAGTAGAGATAAAGCAGAATAAACTCCAAGAGGAACTTGAAAAGTTCCAATCCATTGACCCCACCCTATTTGATGCATTGCAGTGAAGGAACCAAAACTATCAAAGCAAGTTAGCTCTGGTAGAGTAGGCGGTGACACAAAAGAGTGAGGAGTATGAATGACAGTGTGCTCAATTTGAGCAACAGATGCAATAGAAAGATGCAAAATTTGAGAACCAAAGGGCCCAATTGGAAAAGTAGCTCTAGGAGATTAAGTCTTCCTTTGAAGTAAAATCAATGAAAAAAATTTGGGCCAAAGAAAAATGGCTTGCCGAATGGAGGACTTTGTTAGAACAACTTGTTCCCACAAACAAAAAGTATCATAGAGTTGACACAAAGTATCAGCTCAAAAGATGTAGAAATTTCCCTTCTAAGGAGTATTCCCCAAACCCCTGCTACCTAGTTAGACCTCTTTCCAGTGGCTTAGTAGCTATGGATGAGGCCCATCTCATTTTGGGAAAAGGTCAAGGCCTTTTGCCTAAAACTATGACCAATGCTCCAATTTATGTCACAGGTAACAAGCTTGAGCAGGGAGGTTCGTGGAGCATTTGAGCAGTTCCTGTAGTTTATCGCAAAAGGGTTCTTGAGGCAAAGATTTTGCTAAGTAATTTATACATAGTCTCAGATGAAGACTTAGCAAAGGCAAGGATCAAGGATCAAATGACTACTACCAAAACAACAAACAAATTCATCCACTGCCACTCAGGTATCCTTCATGCTAACGCATGCACAACCACCTTGAGCCAGACTATGGAAAGCATGCGGGAAAATTTCTCTTGGCTAAATGAGATGGGCCTGCCCTCCCTATTTCTTACAAATGGGTCGGTGGCTACAACAAAGAAAATTCCAATGAAGATTGAAGAGAAGTAGTAGGACACATCTTCTTTCCAAAGCTTCAGCCAACCTCCTAATGAAACATTTATTGAGTGTGTCACTCATCTGATTGCATGACTACTCTTCCAATTTGAGTCCAGGACTGGTTTACTTGTGGTGCTACCTTATAAAAAGATGCTTTCAACCTGAGCGGAGCACATGATAATCTGCATGATATATCAATACGATCAAGACTAATTGGCTGCCTCTACAGGAAGCTCTTTCCAAGCTCTGACTCCATCGCCCTATGGATGAGGCTCTGGTCTGCAAGCCAGAGAAAATTTGGGGTTCCTCATTCTGTAGGCAAAACGCCCCTAGTAGTTTCTAAAATCTATGAATATGAAATTCCTCGAGCTCCCTTCAGGTGGTTTTATTTTGCTAAGTAGTGGCCCGCACCTAATATGTTTGAAGTGTCATCCTTCACTTCTCAATTGAGCCACTTTTTGATAAAATTCGTCGGCTACCACCACATGTCCACCAGGCACTCCTCATAGAAAATGCTTCCTTTACTCTTCTACCAACTCCCACCATGCTTCCATGTGTCTATGCCATAGACTTTTCATAGTTGCTTCCATTCTCTTTTTCATTGGGCCCTGTCTGTATGCCATGTAGCTTTTAGTGACATGCACTTTTTGGTGGACCTCAAAGTTGGCATCAAAAGTAAAGAATGTTGCCATGTGTCTTCCTAGCGCAAAATTTCATCATAGAAGGGAGGAATCAATGAGCGAGTTGTGACCTACCACCACGTGTCCCTTTCGTGGGGACTTCATCAAAAGGAAGGATGGAGCAAGTAATAAGTTGTCACATGCTACCGCATGTCTTAACTACCTTCATAGGTAAATGACACTTGTCAGCATGGTATTTTTCTAGACCACTGCCATATCATTCACAGGCGATGCTTCTAGCTAGGGAGTGACTACGTGTTATGGCCTGAATCTTTTTTGTTACAATAACCAAGGGAAATCATTGTTGCATCCATCATTGCTCAAGATACATAATATTTTCTGTTATTGGCTTGCCATGCAGTGGGATTGCTAGCTATATATACTACTTATTGCTCCAAAAAATGAGTTCAGAAGATGCAAAAAAAATAGAAAAGGACACCAGGCCTTTTTTTATTGCTTTTAGATTATTGTATGAGACTTTTAGACTATGCCATTGTTTGGCCTTTCTTTTTTTCTTAAGTTATTTGATAAAACATTAATATTATGTCATTATTGTCCTGAATTGTTCATTTATAAAACTTCTATGATTTTAATGCAATTTTGTTCGTTTAGATCATGTCTTTGACTCCTCTTTTTAGTGAATGTGTGTAAAAATTATTTTATTTCATTAGATGAATGGTTTAGATCTTTATCTTTGATTTTTGTTACTCTAGAAAATTATAGATTACTGATTAGTTTCTTAAATTGAATCTCCAAAGATGGATTTATCATGCCTATATCTACGCCTTGGTGTATCGCCTTAGTTAGATCTTTATTTTTTATATCTACTTCATTTTCCCATTCCAAAACCCCAATTATAGAAGAAGCTAGCTTCTTTACAAACTCAGAGGTTACTCAGTTTAGTGCAATTGCTGCCCCCATTAACTGGGTTTCTCATAAAGGCTGTTATGTTGCCAATTGTTGGCATCAATAGTAGGAAAGAATATTTTTTAAGAAAACATAAAAATGAACATTTCTAGCAAATTCTAAATGGGACAAGACATGTGTATTGTACTAAAACTAGCACATAGAGGTCTTATTCCACTTAGTAAAGCTACACATGATGTATCAACCAACCAAATATAAATAACAATTGATTGAATCTTTGTAATGTAGGACACAACAATGAATTTTTTATCATTCTTTAATTATAAAACTATTCATTTATCAATTTACATTTTATAAAAACTAAAAAATTTCTGACAAAAATTAAATTTATCCTTTTTTTTTTCCAAAATGACAATTCCAATTTTCTACCTATTTTGTTCTCACATTACCATTTTTCATATATTTCTTACATTCAAAATCTAAAAATTGACATCATATGCAATATGGAAAAAACCATATCACACCTCTAATATGACGCATATCAATAAAATATAATAAGCATTCTCCTCCATGTACAACTTTGTAGTTAAACAGCTTCTAAGATTGTTCTTTTATTATCTATAAATTTGTAAAGCTACCTATACAATTGTTCTATTTGTACTAATAAACACTATAAAATTAGATCATCAAATTATTTGTAATCACCAAAATATTGATAAAAATATAACATAATTGCATGTTAAATTTTATCTTTTCTATCCTTGTTTTAATAATGATAAATTTATTGGGTATATACTTTATGTTTTAATGTTTTGAATACTATTGAAAAATTTAATCCTATCTATTATTAAAAATAAAAAATAAAGTTAAATATGATAGAAAAGTGTTATATAGTGGTTAGTATCTATTTTAATATCTTGGAATATGTGTGTATAAGGATAGGTAAAAGATAAGGGAACAAGCCCAACTTCACATAAGATTATATTATTTTTTAATATTTATATAGATATTTTGATTTAGTCACAACCAAAGGGTCTTGAAAGAGACTATATAACCATGCATCCCACTCAAATAAATCAACATGAAATATAATATACCACAAAAGAACATAAATCTACAACAAATATGACACAAGATATACCCTAGAGAAATTCAATGAGGAAAATATACCCAACCTTTAAAATATTCCTCCACATATTATTAAATCCTCAAATACATTATATTTCGTGGCCCAATCAACCCTTAGAAACCATGTTGCGCTCTTGTAGTGACCCAAATCCCATGAGTGTTGAACATGATATCACTCCAAATTTGTACAACACATTCTCCAAACAATAATACCTAGTAATCATTTGCATTGAAATGTGATCACTTCTTCAATAATCCCCAAGTGATCTACACACAAACATACAAAAAATACACAAAAATTCCAATTGATGCAAGTTAGAACTCATACTTTACGGATGCTCTTGCATTACATTTACTTAAAATAATCACAAAATTAAATGAAATGGGACAACATACTGCATAAGAGTGAATTTTCACCCTAGGCACAATTCCCCTTTTTGCCTCTATATAATTTAGAAACCCTAAATCCTAGGCTTAAATTCACTTAAGCTTGCTGATGGTAGTCCACTTGGTGCCTATTTTGTGTGTTGGTGGAGGAATTTCTGTCAAGGAAACTCACGTGGTGCGCAAATGCCCATGTGACATGCTTACGTCCCTAGTAGATTCCTACAGCTAAGCCAACAGAGGCATTACTCTTCCCATTGGAAGCGAAGATGTAAAGCCTCCTTCGGCCACCTGACCCGAATATGGCCATTTCCTTTCTCATTCCTTCATAATCAGTCTTTGAAAATGCATTTGGAGATTGGATGAAAGTGTGATAAGGAGTAAACGTGGTCCCAGAAATGAGCAACAACACAAAACATGCAAGAAACCACCTAAACACCTAACACCTCAAGGTTGGGCTAAAAGTTAAACCTAACAAAATAGATAGAATGATAAAACCTTGTTAAGCTGCTCCTTTGGTTGGCCCTTCAATTATTGACATGATATATGCTCCTCTTGATGGAAAAAGATGTATGAATGAGATGCAATATGGATTCAAAATAGATAAAGATGCTATGTTGTATGCAAGTGAATGAGAATTCTAGCTAAGTAGGGCTCAAATGAAAATTTTCCAAGAGTTTGGTTAGCACAATGATCTTTTCCCTAAATGAGAGAAAAGAGGGGGTATTTATAGATAATTTTGAATTCTCTAGCAAAATGGATAGTTGAGATTAAACCAACAAGGCTAATATGTAGGGCTATGGTGAGTTGAGGACTCAAAAGCTCTCACATCTTAAGATGTGGCATGTGAAGTGGCTTAGAAATGGTGATGTGTAAATGAGGTGGAAGGAGGGTACATGATGTGGAAAAAGTACAAGTACATTGCAAGTACCTTAGGGGATGAGAGGATTACTTTAAAAGGAAATTTCTTGTTCCCAAATGGTTGGAAAGTGACATGAGAGAAATTGTAGTATTCCTTAAAAAAATCCTCATGGGGAAGAGGAAAGTGTTGTAGAAATAAATGTGAATTGAAAATTCACATGCTTGCAAGAATCTCATGGATAAGACAAGGTTCCAAAAAGGGAAGCACTTGTCCACATGTGACTTGATGTGAAAAGTCAAAATATTCTAGAAGATGCATGGGAAAAGGAGATTCTATGAGGAATAAATGTGAATTTTAAATTCACATGGGAAAAATGGTCAATGCCAAGAAAGGAAAATGAGAAAGTTGACTAAAAAGGTATGCTAAATGTGGCTAATGAATTTAATTAAGGTTGTGCAAACACATGATTAGGATAATAAATGAAGAATTAGAGGCAAGTGGAAAATGTAGTAGGATGTGACATTAATCTTGATTAAGTGGTGCACATCCTAATCCAAGATTAATTAGATTAATCTAGGTTAGAAGAGGGTTATGGAGGATGTGACAATGAGAGAGAAAAAGAGGAATTAAAAAAATTGATTAAATTGAAGAAATCACATGATTAAATTAAATAAAGTGATTTATTTATTTAATTTAGAAGAAAAAGACAAAAGCATTTAATTATTAAATTAAATAGTTTAGAAAAGCTTAGGCAGGACATGAAATATTAATTAAATGAATGCTTTAATTAATATTAGCGAAGAGGATGAAGTAGACAAGTAAAGAAATGAATAAGGAGATGACTTTGACCATATGGAAGTGGTAAAATTTCGATGTCTACATTTTTCCCCTCTTCAAAAAACTATTAGGATAATAGGGTTTCAAATAAAATAAAATGTAGATGACTCTATAGAGGAAACAACTAGAAAAAAAAATTCTCCAACATAGGGGAGGCTACGTGAGCTGCCCAAACAGAGGGAAGTGACAGGGGATACCCTAGTCTCGTAAGAGAATGCTAATGGGGGAGGAATGGAGGGGAATGGTAGGGTATGCTCCTTCGAGGAGGTGGATGGGGAAGGAAAAGGGGTCTTGGGTAACTACTCAAAAGGGTAAAGTAGTATATGTCCTTGGAAAGAGAAAGAAAAATCGAGAAGATTGGATTTTGAATGAAGTCAAATGGATGCATGGTTTCCAAATAGTAGTCCTAGGAAGAAAGGGGGTGGAGGAATTAGTTGGAGGAAGAATTTTTTTAAATAAACAGAAAAAAATACCCTTTATTTAAAAAGGTAAAAATGGAGGGAAAAATGTTATATAAGGTAATTGGGGGAATTATCTCTCGTCATTTGAATAGTAGTCAGTTGAGGAAGGAGGAGAAGAGAAGAGACGGAGAGCAACAAAGAACAAGATTTTGAAGTACAACAACCATGTTATCCATCTCGCGGATGAGGTGCAACGGTTCTAAAATGAGTACATCGTTCCACGCCAGGTAAGCCCCAAACCGAACTATGTGTGTTTTGATCATTTCTTTGAGTTTTAGAAAATTTGAAAATATGGGTTTGGGTGGGGGGGTGGAGAAGAAAAATGGGTAGTCATGAAAAAAATGAAAATCTTTTCGATTAGATGGGACAGTTAGTCAGGAGGGTTTGAGTAGGCCCTAGAGGAGGGTGAGATTGAATGGTTAAAAAGCAAGTGGGAGGGGAAAAGTTGGTCTGACTCACAAAGTGTCATACCTGCCTGCGTGGGGAGGGGTGGGTCTACCCCTGACTAGGCAGGTCCGCCCCTTCCGGGGTAGGTCCTCCCCACTAGAGGGAGGGTCCACCCCCATTAGAGGGGAGGTTTTCCCATGCTAGGGTGGGTCCACCCCCCACTAGGACGGGCTAACCCGCGTTTGGGGGCAGGTCCGACCCAACATAGATAGGCTAGAAATGCAAGAGCAACGATCCAAAGTATTGAAGATCTGAATAGCGACCTTGAATGACATGGATTGTAATCCATTAGTGTAGGTAGGGATCATACACATGTTATCCTATTTGACGATTAAGGGCCACAGGGCGATGCTAATAGCACTGATAGAGCACTGGGATTTAGCCATGTCGACATTTCACCTACAGATAGGTGAGATGACAGTGACGTTAGAGGACACCTGGGGGATTCTGAGGCTCCCGATAGTAGGGCTCCTAGTTAGTGATTTTGAGGTTGAGGACGAGGGACTATATGAGTCTGTGTTGGTTGTCTTTGGTGATGACAAGCTACCAATTCAGTGGCAACAACTTGAAATTGATAGATGTCTAGCCTGCAAAGTACTGATATTGTCACTATACCTAGTAGAGTTGATCAATGAGATATTGTTGCTAGACCGAAGTGGTTGATTCCTACACCTCAAGTTCATTGAGGTGATCTATCACATCATCAAGGGTTGAGAGCAGTAGTTTGTGTGGGGGACTTGCATGTTAGCGCAGTTGTACAAGGATATGCACGTGGTATGCTATTGAGAGGTGCTGAGTGTGACACACATCACACTGCTATAGGTATGGGCTTGAGAGCACATCAAGGTTACCACTTAGGTCATGTTGAAAGCATGAGTGGAGGATGACAGAGCAACAATAGCCTGGGTATGGGGGACATAGGCTAGAGCACTACTACGGTATCAAGAGGTCAGAGATGTGGGTGTCTGGAGGAGACGATTTGATGAGTTGTGAGTTGAGACAATAGTATGGTGATCGTACATGCTACGATGATTTAGGGGTTGGAGAGAGGATGAGGAGAGACACATGGATTATTTCTACACCCAATGCTATATCATCGGGAAGGATCTACATGTGGTTGACCTACATAGGCTAAACTGGGCGACTAGATAGTTTGGAGTGAGGCAGGATATTCCCACAGGGCAAGTGTTGTTTCGGCGACTGATGCGAGAGTAGCCATGGGGGGATGAGATTGAGATGGAGGCCCCGAGGGAGGAGTGGGAGACATTGCGATTGGTGCTATACCTAGACAAGAGGGAGGGGCTAAGAGATCTAAGGACATTGAATCGATATGGTTAGTGGTTTCGCTGACATTTTCCTCCATGGATTACACCAATGGTGCCTATTGAGGAGGAATTACGTTTCAGATCAAAGGATGAGAGATGATGTGAAGCTGGGAGAGGTATATAGCATTTGTGAGGAAAACAGAGAGGAGGATAGCAGAAAGGAGGATAGGGGACGACTGGAGCCGCAAAGGAGTTGGTGAGGGTGGGTAGGAGGATGAGATGATGATGGAGGGCCTAGGGAGGGGATGGAGCAGAGGAGGGAGGTGAAGGGGCTGAGACTGCAATTCATTAGGATAGGGGATAGGAGGCCCAGAGGGAGAGGAGATGGGAGGCTTGTGCAACCATAAGAGGTCAGTAGCGAGAGAGATTGGATGCACATGCAGTCATAGGAGGTCAATAGTGGGAGAGACTAGATGCACATGTAGCCATAGGATGTCAGTAGTGGAAGAGATAGGAGGATGCTAAGGCCAATGGAGAGCAGGACAGGGAGGGGATCCATAGTGGTGATTGACGTGGATGAGGCAGAGGTGATAACGAAGAGTGAGGGTTATGAGCCACATATGATGGATATTGATATGGAGGTACATGACATCCTGCCACTATCGATGACACCACCTAGAGGAGAGGATCTAATAGAGGTATTGAGAGGGGCCTTGGATATATTGCAACTCAACGAGCAGTGGTTATAGTAGTTAGAGGTAGAGCGAATTAGATTAGAGGCAGAGATGAGTGAGCTACAGGCACGGTTTGTCAAGAATGAGAGGGACTACTTAGATTTGGCCACGATGGTGATAGAGGTGGATACGAGGTTATAGAGAGAGAGGGATGAGGCAGGAGATGAGGTGGTTGATCTGCAGGCAGAGGTAGATAGACTGCGGGAAAAGGTGGTCAAGGAGCATGAGGAGGGGGATGCAACAAGATGGGAGAGAGATCGTCTAGTGGTTGAGGAGGTGGTACGACATGCTATTGGATCAGGGACAGGGAAAAGGTCTACAAAGATTGGAGTAGGGACAATAGGAGATATAAAGGATTTGTGCAAGTAGTTAGAGTGGGTAGGGCTAGAGAGAGCAGAGCTACAGAAGGAGCGAGATGAGCTCTGGGACAAAGTGGATTGTCTAGAATAAACCATCAAAGATATGGGGTTTATGCAAAGGAGAGAAGAGGATATGAGGGCTCAGGTACACATGATGAAAGCAGAAAGTGATGTAACACAAGTACAAGCACATGCTATGGAGGCAGAGAGGGATGTAGCTCGGGCACAAGTTCAAGTGTTGTAGAGTTAGTGAGAGGTGGAAGAGACATAGGTATAGTCTCTTTAGAGAGAGAGATGAGGCATTGTCATAGGTAACAGGTCTTCAGAGAGATTGATGTAGTGGAGTTGAGATCAAAGGCACTACAAAGGGATATGAATGTAGTGGTGGCTCGAGCACATGCCGCCCAGAGGGAGAGAGATGTTGCAGAGGTGGGGATGTAGACACTATAGGGATAGAGCGATGCAATAGTTGCTCAGGTGTAGGCTGTATAGGTTGAGGGTGATTAGGAAAGAGCAAACCTATAGACTTCCTAGGCTGAGAGCGATAGGGTCATAGAGCAGGTATAGTAGTTGAGGTTGGTACAAGGGGAATGGGAGGAGGAGTAGAGGGTTATTAATGGGGACTGAGACAAATACATGCATGAGCAGAATGCCACTAGGTATCAGGCTGTGCACAGGAATGATTATTTGTAGGAGGTGACCTATTGGAGGTTTTCTTATTAGCGAGCAGTTCTATATCCGACACAGTACACAACGTGCTACATCAGGTAGGTACCTCAGATGTCGGCACCATCCCAGTCATTAGGGACATGTACCAGAGGGTATAGCAACTCTCAGCAGACTCCTCCTTACTATGGTGGTTATCAGGGGACTCCCACACATGATCAGCAGTGGACTCCCACACATAGAGGGCGAGTTCCTGATTCTCCTCAGAGATCATACATGGGCAACTCACAATAGAGCAGTTAGAGAGTAGATGACAGGATACAATATTTTTGATAGGTGCAGGATGGAGGCTTAGCATAGATCAACAGAAAGCAGATGTGAGCTACATCCTTGGACTGTATAGGTTATTTGATGATATACGATGAATATGTAGTGGATTATATTTGAGACATTATGATGAGATGGACATTTTTTTATTTTGATTATGATATGCAATAGTCCTTATTGACACTATGCATTATGTTTTATGTGATGGATGATTTATGTTATGTCTATTAATTTGTTTTTATTCTCTTATGATGGATCATGCAATGTATACATGTATATGATGTTTTATGTTTATGTGGATGATGTTTTATGCTTATGATGTTTTATGCTTATATGGATGGTTTGTATATGATGTATTAATGTGTATGATTTAGGATGAGATGAATATGTTGTATGGAATGTAATTGTTATGGATCTAACAATGTATTTTGTAGGTGGTGATGCATGTAATACAGATGTATGAATGAGAATGAACTTAAGATGCTTAATCTAGTTAGTTTATAATGCAAACATAAGTGTCAATAAGGACTTACATGGGGATGTGGGTAGATGGTAGGCGTAGTGTGGGTGTGATGTTGCACCTATCAAGAACCATTAGTATCCTGAGAGGAAAACCAAGGGGAAAAGAATCAAAGTTTTTAGAACCAAAATCATGAGTCATGGGTTATGAACAAGGGGGGATGAAGGGTATATGTAATGAAATGAAATGCAATTATGAATGAAATTTTCCATCTTTGAAGCATTGATTTTTGCTAATATAGCATAAGATACCAGATACCAAGGTATATGAGACCAAGGTGAGTTGCCATAAAATGCATGAAACAAACACAAAAAAAAGGTTATCCCAACACCCCAAAGTCATGGGGACCTTGGTTAGGCCAAGTATTGGAATAACCACAAGCACAAAGGGATGTTTGCTATGCCCTTAATATTATGGTACATCGGGTTATGAATAGTCGGCTTGTGGCTATATTAACTCTCTATTAAGTCATATTATTATTAGTATATTGTTATTTAGTTGTTTAGGTCAGCCTAAGTCTTATATAGGTGTGTCTAAGTCGGCCTAGGTGATATCTTTGGCATAAATAGGTATATATAGGAGGTTGTGAGTCTTATTTCATCATGAAGTTGTGAAGTGTGTTCTCATTAGAGATATTTGGAGGTTTTCCCCCTCGAAGTGGCTTGTTATTCTTAGTTATTATCAAGTATTTTCATCATATTTAATATCATATTCTTCTATTGTGCAAGTTATTTCATAACAAGTGGTATCAGAGCATGATCTTGGCACCATAGAGGCAAGGTTTTTCTCAATTTTGGAGGCGATTTTGGGAAGAGCATATCTTTCAGATTTTGGCGAATTTTTTTCTAATTTTTAAAGGGTTTTTAAAGAACATATTGAAGAAGCTATAGTACAGATTTCAAAACAATTGGAGTATAACTACGTGAATTATTGCAGAATTAGGGTTTCTACACTATTTTTTTGGAATCTACATATCTCGCACATCTTGTTGAATTAAAGTCTGATTTTCATTGGGTTTTTGAAGACATACCAAAGGAGATTACAGTAAAAATTTCAGAGAATTTAAGTTTAATTTGTGTGATTTATTTGAACATTAGTGGTTTCCATCATGTTGGGGCCTAGAACAAGGGGTAAAAAGAATGTTGTCACTCTGGGGAAGACTCCTAACAAGGACGGTGAAACAATTGAGGATCTTACTCATAATGAGGAAATAAATAAGGTCAAGGAAGACATTTACTCAATGAATATGGATATGTGTGACCTAAGAGGAGATATATCCGACATACGAAACATGTTAAGCATCTACATGGCTGAACCAAGAAAGGAGTTCTCAAGTGCCCAAGGTGAAAATTCTAGGTCAGCTACCACAGACACAAGCTTTAGTACTCATATGGGATCTATGGATTTATTTCCAAAGGTGGATATGCACAAGTTTGATGGTAAGGACCCTCTCACATGGACAAACCAAATGGAGAATTTTTTTGAAGTACACCAAATCCCAAATGGACAAAAATTCACGATGGCTTCCCTATATTTAGAACCAGATCAATTCAATTGGTATCATTGGCTTTGCACTCATTGAAGGAAAAAGGGGCTCACCATCTCATGGTCAATTTTTACAGAGGAACTCCAAGCACAATATAGCAATAGCGTCATAGACAACTTCAGCCAGCTAGCTAAACTTCAACAAACAGGATCAGTTAAGGATTATATTCAGCAATTCCAAAATCTATCCTTAAGGGTGGATTCAATTACAGAGGAAAACTTGAATGAATTATTCTTGGGTGGTCTCAAGGATCACATTCAACATGAGGTACGCATGTTTAGCCCTAGTTCCATAAATGAGTCTTTTATCTTAGCATGCAAGGTAGAGGAGAAGTATTTGATTCCTAAGAAACAAGGGGCTAATGTGACAAGAGAGAGGATATTCAACACAACCTACTAAGTTGACTCCACAATAAATTGAGGAGAAAAGAGCAAAAGGATTGTGTTTCAATTGTGATAGCAAATATAGTCGAGGACATAAATGTAGTGAAAAGAAATTGTTTTATATTGAAGGTCCCAATGAGGAAGAAGAGGAGGAACACATACTAGAAGATGAAAGGGAGTCAAATGAGGAATCACTTGATTCTCAACCAATAATTTCTTGTCATGCACTCTCAGGTTTTAGTGCTTCACAAACTCTCAAGGTGGTGGGGTTCCTAAAGAAGTAGAAGGTAACAGTGTTGATTGACTCAGGTAGTACTCATAATTTCATCAACAAAAAGTTAGCTACTCGTCTAAATTGTTTCATATATCCAGCTCCAGAGTTTCAAGTTTTGATTGCAGATGGTGGTACAGTTAGTTGTTTAGGGAAGTGTTATAGCATTAAATTATCCATGGGAGATTATCAACTTGATACCCCAATGTACCCGATATCCATGGGTGCAACAGATATTGTTTTGGGAGTACAATGGCTTACTACATTAGGAACAATTGAGATGAACTTCCAAGAACTATTCATGAGATTTCAATCAGAAGGAAGGCTAGTAGAGCTAAGAGGGTTGAAGGAAAAATCTCCACAAATGGTCAGCTCTCATCAAATGCAAAAGTTTCTTAAGAAAGGAGTGGATGGATTTGTGGCCCAACTATGTTCATTAGAATCTCTCAATCTAATACTCCTACTCATCCAGATTGCAGAAGCTACTATAATTGATCGTCACTCAGTTGTTCTTGGAGATATGCCTAAAGGGACTTCCTCCTAAGAGGATCATGATCATGCCATCACCAGTTAGTCGGGGAGCCAGCAGACATCAAGCCTTACGGTATCCACACATACAAAAGAGTGAGATAAAAAAGATTTTTGAAGAGATGCTAGAGGCAGGAATCATCAGGCATAGCCAAAGTGCTTACTCCTCACCTGTGGTGATGGTATGTAATAAGGATGATACTTGGTGCATGTGTCCATATTATAGAGTGCTCAACATGTACACCATTAAAGATAAGTTTCCAATTCAAAGTCATTGATGATTTGCTAGATGAATTAAATGGGCTATGTTTTTACCAAGTTAGATCTTAGATGCAGTTATCCTGGGGAGTCCCGGATTAAGGAGGAGGATATTTCTAAGACAGCATTTCGGACTCATGAGGGTCATTATGAATTTTTGGTGATGCCATTTAGTCTTACCAATGCACCATCTACATTCCAAAGTTTGATGAATTCCATTTTTAAGAAGTTCTTGCGAAAGTTTGTGCTAGTATTCTTTGATGATATCTTGATTTATAGCAAGACTTGGGAAGAACATTTGCAACATGTGGACCAAGCATTACAAATACTTGAATATCATAAACTCTATGCTAAGCCATCCAAGTGTGCTTTTGGTCTTACAAAGGTGGAGTATTTGGAACACATAATTTCACATGAAGGAGTAAAGGTGGACCTTAACAAAATTAAGGCTATCATGGAATGGCCTATTCCAAAAACCATTAAGAAACTAAGAAGATTCTTGGGATTGACAGGGTACTATAGAAGATTTGTGAATAATTATGGTAGTATAGTAGCACCTCTCACCACTCTATTAAAGAAGGATTCTTTTCATTGGAATGATTTTGCCAATACAACATTTGAGAGATTGAAGGAGGCTATGTGTACAACTCTAGTACTTTCCACTCCTGACTTCACCAAGGAATTCATTGTGGAATGTGATGCTTTTGGAAATGGGATAGGAGCAATGCTCATGCAATAAGGCCGACCAATTTATTTTTAGAGTCATCAATTAAAAGGTAAGAATCAACTAAAGCCTATTTATGAGAAGGAAATGCTAGCAATAATCCATGTAGTGAAACAATGGCGGCCTTATCTATTGGGTAGACATTTCAAGGGTAAGATAGATCATGATAGCCTAAAATATTTTTTGGAACAACAACTATCTTCTGAAGAGCAACAAAAATGGGTCACTAAGATGTTAGGCTATGACTTTGAGATTGTATATAAGAAAGGGAAAGAAAATATTGTCGCAGATGCACTGTCAAGGAAGGATGAAAAAGATGAAGCCTTATTGTGTGCCCTTTCAATGTCTGACAAATTGGAGTGGAGGAAGACAAAGCAGAGTGGAAAAATGATGTTGCGACAATTAATCTCATGGAGCAATTAAAAAGTGATCCTAGTAGTTCAGATAAGTTTTGTTGGAAGGGAGATACTCTTTGGTATAAAGAGCATTTGTATCTCTGCAAGAATTCCAACCTTAAAATCAAGATTCTCACAGAGTTGCATGAGTCTCTAGTGGGTGGTCATTCAGGATTTTTGAAGACATATCATCGAGTCAAGCAAGATTTGTTTTGGGAAGGGCTAAAGGGTGATGTTCAAAAATTTGTGGCTGAATGTTTAGTGTGTCAAAGGCATAAAGGGGAGACAATTAAGACACTAGGTCTCTTGCAACCCTTATCTATTCCTAGTCAGTGTTGGGAAGAGGTATCCATGGACTTCATCACAGGGCTTCTCAAATCTAAAGGTCATAATGTCATCATGGTGCTAGTTGATCGGCTCACTAAATATGCACATTTCATTGCATTAGCACATCCTTTTACAACAAGTGTAGTGGCTAAAGATTTTTTGGAGAATATCCAAAAGCTACATGGTACACCTAAAGTTATTGTTAGTGATCATGATCCTATCTTCACTAGTCACTTTTGTAAAGATTTATTCTCATGATTAGGTACTCAATTGGCTCTTAGCTCTTCATAACACCCTCAATTAGATGGGCAAATGAAGGTTGTTAATAAGTGTTTGGAAGGATATCTATGTTGCTTCACTTCAAAGAAATAGTCTCAGTGGGTAGATTGGCTACCACTTGCGGAATGGTGGTATAACACTTCTTTTCATAGCTCATCAAAAATGTCTCCATTTTTGGCACTTTATGGATATCATCCTCCTTCCATCACATCATCAATTAAGGTGTTCCCAGGAGTTTAGGCAGTAGAAGACCACTTGCTTCATCAACAACAAGTACTTTCAGGACTCAAGGAGAATTTTTCCATGGCACAAAATCGAATGAAACAATAGGCAGACCAACATCGTAGTGAAAGAAGTTTTGAAGTTGGGGATTGGGTCTTCTTGCAATTGCAACCTTATAAGCAAATCTCACTAAAGCAGAAAAGAAAGAATAATAAGTTGTCTCCAAAGTATTATGGTCCATACCAAATCATGCAGAAGATCGATAGTGTTGCCTACAAGCTTGAGTTGCCACCAACAATAAAGATACATCTAGTTTTTCATGTTTCTTATTTTAAGAAGGTAATTGGGAATAATATTCCCACTCAAACAACACTTCCTGAGCTGGATGAAGAAGAAAGAATCATTTTGGAACCATAGTGCATTTGTCAAACACGCACAAAGAAGCTGAGGAATAGAACTATCACCAAGTATCTCATCCAATGGAAGAATTTACCAATTGAAGATGCCACATGGGAAGACGAGGAGTTCATTCAAAAGTTTCCAAACTTGATTAGCATTGAGGACAATGCTTCTTTGAAGAAGGGGGGCATGCTACGCCCTTAATATTATGGTACATCAGGTTATGAATAGTCGGCTTATGGCTATATTAACTCTCTATTAAGTCATATTATCATTAGTATATTGCTATTTAGTTGTTTAGGTCAGCCTAAGGCTTATATAGGTGTGTCTAAGTCGGCCTAGGTGATATCCTTGGCATAAATAGGTATATATAGGAGGTTGTGAGTCTTATTTCATCATGAAGTTGTGAAGTGTGTTCTCATTAGAGATATTTGGAGGTTTGCACCCTTGAAGTGGCTTGTTATTCTTAGTTATTATCAAGTATTTGCAGCATATTTCATATCATATTCTTCTATTGTGCAAGTTATTTCATAACAATGTTCCCAATGTAACATATGATCCTAGGGATCCTGGTGGGTACTACATGAGAATGACCCAATAGATAGAAAGAATACATGATCAAGAGATGCCCTTGTGTTAACTCATAAAAAACACCATAATATGATAGATTATGGTGGCCTTGTTAAGTGATGATAGGGAGCTCAAACAATAAACAAGAAGCCAAAAGTATGAAAAGATCACAATAAAAGTCAAACATCCTTTGCCATAGGATCATAATGATGGATGGGTTGATGAGGTTTGTTAGGAAGGATGCATCCTGTTAAGACCAATGATGGATACTAAACTAAAATGACCTAGATGACACAATATTTTTGTCATTAGTCAGATCTTTTAACACTAGAGGATCCAGTTTGGGAAGAACCAGTTGGATAAGGGCATCCTTGATAACATGAAGCAAGAGACCAAACAAAATACCAACACACCCTAAAGACCTAGGGGCTCGAGGGATGATCAAAGATTAACCTTGCCTACATGAAAGCACAGATCCCTCATAGTTCAAGAAAAGACCATGGATAAAAAGAGGAAAAAGGACTAATGGAAACTATTGAATGACCAAGAGAGGATAGACAAAAGTCCTGGGGGTATGTGCAGGATCATGATGGGCAAAAAGGTGGCAATATGATGGGTATGTGGCTGACAACTTTTTTTTTACCCAAAATTGATGAAATGAAAAGGGTTTTTAAAGGAGATTCTCATATTTCCACCAATATAAATTATATTTTTCTTTGAATTTAATAACTAATTATTATGCATTTTGTATTTGAATTATGACTAAAGTCCTGATTGATAGTTTGATTGAAAAACATCTATAGCTTTCAAATGACATCACATTTTTTGA
Organism: Sequoia sempervirens; assembly: GCA_007258455.2. NCBI lineage: Eukaryota > Viridiplantae > Streptophyta > Pinopsida > Cupressales > Cupressaceae > Sequoia > Sequoia sempervirens. The sequence goes on along the minus strand of VDFB02207010.1, from coordinate 1,105 downwards.
ATCCAAAATATGCATCACATTCTATGCTTTGTATACTATAGGATTAAAAAAATAAAAAATGAATTTCATGAAGTTTTGACCAAGTTAAGGTGGTCAAACATACTAGTTTTTATATTTTTTAAATGCTGTAATAAAAAAAATCATAATTAATTATTTACTTGGAAAAAAATTACAAAAAAATATGCATCACATTAGGACATGATTTCTCTACTTATATCTAAAATCTTATAAAAAAAAAATTATCATTTTATTGTGGTTAGGGTGGTTAGACAGACACCTACTTCTTAATTTTTCCCTGAAATTTAAGTATTATTGCATTGAAATTTCAAATTTTCACCAAATAGATATATATTTTTTAAAGAAACCTAGTAGTTTAGAAACTACATTCAATTTGCTACAGATTCTATTCTTACGTATTTTTTAAATAATATAGATAACTTATTCAAATTTTTACGTCAAGTTGCCTAACTTTGATTTGTCTGAATTTTTGCCACTTAAGGGCCTATTTTTTCCATGATGATCCTACACATACCCCTGGGGGTGGATCAAAAGATTGACCTTGCCTATGTAAAAGCGCACGGGCAACGTAGTTCAAAAAAAGATGAATGATGACTGATCATGGATAAAAGTGGAAAGGCTTGGCGATGAGGAAAGATGATGGAGGATCATCACAGGATGATATGAATGCCCCGAGGGTGGATCAAATGACCAACATTGCCTACGTGAAAGCGTAGGGGCAACATAGTTCGACAAAGGACGAAAGAGACTCACATGATAGGATGAGGCCTAGGTGGAGACCGACACAATGGATGATCCTAGATAAAGATAAACCAGGACAACTAGACTGATGACATAAGCTCATATTAGGATAAAAATCTCAGGATGACGGATAGCATATAATTGTCTAATGCTCAATCAGAAGATACCAAGCGGCCAAGGAGGGGATGGGTGGGATGCTAGGATAAGATGGAAGAATTCATAAAGTAATTAGGACGTGAGGTAGATAATGATTAATCCCTCTATAGATGATTCCTATTACCACGGTTTCACCACCCATACCTATCCAAGGTGCCACCAAAGGTGGTTTTCACCATAGGAAGAATTT
>VDFB02207009.1:0-21396 GCA_007258455.2 Sequoia sempervirens | reverse complement strand
TTCACTTGATGGAAAAAGTGTCAAATGCAATCAATGTAAAGTTGAAAAGTGGTGCAACTTTTGTTTTGCAATTCATGTGACCAAACAAACTGCTCCAACACGTCTCGATAGGTAGGTTTATGCTATGCATGGTCCTCTTTTGCACCCAAACACATGGAATTACTCTAAGCTATGTTCAACTAGCTTGATCCCTTATGATGGCATGCAAAAAATTGAAAAGAGAAACATACACAGGACAGTTAACATGTCTTAGTTTTCCACACAAAAATTGTATGATCATTCATGTAGAGAACCTTGTTCCTCTATTTGATCAAGAAGGTCTAGTTCAACGGTTTTAGTCATGATAATGCCAAATAATGCCATGATAGGCCATTTTGTAATCTTTCTTTTAGTTTTGAGTTAGTGTGGGATCATTTGAGTCAATTATGTAACTATGATAGGGAGTAGGAATAAGAAAATAGCATTGGTAAAGGTAGTGCAAGATATTACTAATGTTTCCCCTATTGAGAATTCAAAATTTAGGCCTTCGAAGCAAGGCTAGACAAGGTGAATAGAAGAAATCACTTGAGTATAAGTTAGAATAGGCTAGGAATAAGGTGAGGTTATGGATTTTGATGTGTTCAAAAGGTCTGCAAGGACAAGGGAGGTCAAAAGTATGTTATGGCATGATGTGCTATTTGGGAAAAGAGGGGTTTTGAATGAAAAAGAGAGGTTTAAGGGAGTAAAAGTGGGAAAAGTCAGGGGGCAACATAATTTTGTGGTCAATTAAGTTTTTCCAAGAAAAATGAAGAGTGTTGGAAGAGGTTTTGAGGTTGTATGAGGTCTGGATATGGTGTTTTCAATAAACCCTAGTGAAATTTGACAAAATTGAGGGTTTAGAGGATAGTGGGGCTAGAGGGCCATCAAACCCTAAAAATTGTGGATTTTGTGGATTTGCAGACTGGTAAATGCTTCCCAATGGTGTTTTACAATTGGAAGAGTGATTGAGAGGGTGTTGCTTTGTTAAATAGACCTATTTGGGGGTCTAGACACTGTTGAGTACATTTCTTATTTGTATTATAAATTTGAACTTGCTTTCTCCTAAGTCTATTTCTTATACAACAAATAATATTGCAAAAATTTGACATATAAATCTTTCAATGTGTTTATATGGTGATGGATCAAGAACATAACATTTCATTTTGCACTATCAGGATTATGTTGTGAAATTTTTTAAGACTATTCAAGATAAATGTTTGTATGCTAATATGTCAAGAAGTTAACTACTTCATCTACTCTGAATATTATGTTTTGTAAGTGTTGTAAAGATTATGTATCTTTTTCTGAATTGAGTTGTTCTAATCAAAGGATTAAATATATTAGAATCTTTTTATGAATCATTTCATGGAATACCAATTGAAAACATTTTTTTCTTTTAGATAAAGTTGTTGAGCATCAATTAGTTAATATTGAAGACAAACCATGAAGGACAACAATGATCAATGTTAGGGCTAACCAATTAATAAGTATACACATGAATAAGTCGAGCATGTACATTTGAATAAGGGAAGCACAAGTACTCAAAAACATGTAAGCCTTGAATTATACACATGAACACATAGTATACACAAATTAATACAAAGTATATGCACGAATACAAGGTATATGCATGAAAAAACATAAGTCACAAAGTATACACATAAGTTGTAAAGTATACACTTGAATACACGTAACTCATATCTATTGAACCATGAATTTATAATGCAAATATGGACACCATCGATAAAAAATATTTGTATTAACCAAATAGCCATGTAGGCACACATCAATATATGTCAATATAAGTATGAAATATAGGTACAAAATAGCCATAAAGGCATACAGTGTCAAACATATCCAATACAAAATATGTAAAAAATTGCCATGTAGGCATACAACAAATGGCTCTCAAATCAAAATTCATTTCTCTTCATGATCTTGAAATAAATTATTTTCCTAAGTTTTTTGTCAATTAGATGGTGATAATTCTATCACTCATTTATGTTGTGCTCGAGGAGTGCTACTGCTACTCCTCCTAGTGTTTAGTTCTTGATGAAGTTTTATCTATTACAATAAGAAGTAAAGACATTAATATATAGAAATTACATTATAAAAAATGATATATTTAACAAAATAATCACTTACCACAATTTTATGATCACTCTCCATGAGGGAAATATTCACATGCCCATGTTGAGGCATGTTGAAGCCCTATATAAACCATCCAAATAGAAATTAAACTACAAATCAATAATGTTTTTCTTTTCCACTAACTAACATCTATAACAATGAATGTAAATTGACATTTAGTAATTTTCCTCATACCTCCCTTGTCAGAGCCATCGAGGATTCGATAGTAGATGAAACACCAATCTCCATTACCCTCATCACATTCAGAGGTGTTTCCGCTTGAAACATCTAAAAATAAAACAATAAATTATTCAATCTCAAAAAATACAATAGTGATCCATGTCATGACTTATAATGTATGATATAATGAACAAAATTTTGAGTACTTATTAAACTATATATTTTTGACTATCATGCTTACTATTTTCCCTATCCACATCTTGTTCGAAAGCACATTTTTTTAGGCTTTTACCCATAGCAACAAGTCGGTGAACCATTTGATAAAATTATTTCATAGACATGTATGATAACTATGGTGGCATAGAGAAGGCAGTAAACTATTTGAAAAAATTCCTCAAAGAAATGGGGTCTTGTGGTGATGGAATGCCATTACTGTTGGAGACTTCGGGGTAACCTTTATGTCTTAGAGAAACCTCTTGGCAATATCGATATGTCTTTCCAACTATCCTTTGGAGCTCGATATGACTTGTTTCTTCGGTATACCTTTGGTGACTCGCTATGATGTCCTGGCGAATGCGATAGGTCTGGGCAACTACTTGGTGACCTGGTGTAACTCATGGAGCTCAATAGAATGTCTTAGCAATAATAGAGTCTCTTGGCGACATTGATATGAAGTCTATGTGGCATTAGTGAGACACTGTTAGTGTCTCACTGAGATGCCAGTACATTGTAAATTCTGTTGACCGAGTAAGACCATCCTATGTGGAGTCTTGTGGATGAATAGGAGGATCCGAATGGGAATAGTTGGAAGACAGTCAGTTGCGACGATTCTATGAGGAAGTTCTACACACAAATTTTGACATGGATATACTCTATGATTATAGTTTGTAATCGGTTGGTTGAATTGATAGGTTGTTGAGTGATTATGTCAGTGGATGAATTATGTGGACTATAATGTGAAGAATCCTATATAAGAATGTTAATGGTTAATGCTACTGTATAATGACACTAGAAAGACAAGTTTGGAATTTCTATGTAATTTCATTACTGTAATACAAAGTGATTTCTCTTGGTGTGGTGGGTTTTTCTCCCGTAAGGGTTTTCCCACGTATATCTGGTGTTCATGTGTGATTGTCAAATTCTCTGTTTCTGTAGTCTTTTTCTTAGTACATCTTAATTAGACTGTAATTGTACATTTTAAAGTGTATCTACATTATTTCCCAAGGTATTGATGTTAGGAGAATTGTTTTCTGCATCTAATTTTCCTTACAATTACAAACAAATGCAGATCATGGCATTCCATCACCATAAGACCACATTTCTTTTAGGAATTTTTTCAGATGGTTCATTGCCTTCTCGATGGTATTATTGCTTACTATTATTCTTTGATAAAAAAATTGCAAGCATCCATAGTTTGTTGGAAAGCACCTATTTTAGGCTTTTAGCCATAGCAGCAAGGAAGTGAGTAGTTTGATAAAATGATTTGGTACACATGTATATAAAATGTGGTATCATAGAAAAGGTGGTGAGTTGTTTGAAGAAATTCCTTGAAGAAATGTGGTCTCATGGTGATGGAATGACATTCCATCACCATGAGATCGCATTTCTTTGAGGCATTTTTTCAAACTACCTTCTGCCTTATCTATGCTATTGGTTAATATTATGCTTTGATAGGTTTTTTCTAAGCATCCATACTTTGTTGGAAAACACCTTTTTTAAGCTTTCAGCCATAGTAGTGAGGAAATGAACTGTTTGATAAAATGCTTTGGTATACATGTATGGAAAATGTGGTAGCATAGAAACGGCAGTGAGATATCTGAAAAAGTGCCTCAAAGAAATTAGTTCTCATGGTGATGGACATCACCATGAGACCACATTTCTTTGAGGCATTTTTTCAAAAAATTCATTTCCTTGTCTATGTTATTTCTTATTATTATTCTTTCATATATTCCTTCCAAGTATCCATAGCATAGACAAGGTAGTGAACTATTTGAAAAACTGTCGAGTAGTAAAAAGTGGTCTCATGGAATGCCATGACAATAAAATGCAATTGGAAGCTACTCCTAGACTTATTACTTATGATATGTGAAGTAATTGCATCACTGCTTATGTTGACTTTCTAAGCAACTATATTGTAGTTAAAAAATTTTCATCTATCAACATTTGGTTATTAGTTATGGAATGTGAAGTAATGCTTTGAGTTTCAATGATGTTCAATGCAACATAATCAATGATATGAATATAAATTACACAAATCTATTAAGTACAATTCATTAGTTAAAATCTTTATTCTATTACCTAAGTGTAGATTTGAGTAAACCCATTAGCACTCCTTATAACCTTCAATATTAGCCTGTTCAACATCCAAAATCACATATTAAAATTCCATTCATAAAATAATGCTATTAATATGTAATAAAATTATAATTGTTCACTAGTTACATACCCCACCAATAGGTGTACTACAAAAATAAGTAGGTGTAGGTCCAGTGTATCCAATCTCAACATTGTGACCCTACAATTTTATTAAAATCATAAAACTAAATTAGTTAATCTTGCATTTCAAAATCAAAATTTAATACACATGATAATTTTTACCTAAGTATCAATGCCATACACCTCATGCAAAATGTCAACTACCCTATCCATCTCCATAGTTATAGACGAATCCTACATAGTAGCCTTCTGAGTGTCATTGGGGTCATATGAACAAGTTTCCCTGCAAGATTGACACAAATTTGTTTGAAGGCCACCTCTTGAAGACTCCCTTGGATGGTGTTGTACAATAGGGATAGCATGTTGGATGAAACTCTAGGTCAAAGTGTTGATCGCCTGCAATTTCTATACATTAGCACTTTCCTTCACAATGAAAGGGATAACAACGTGCTCATGAGGCGGCCTAGCAAGAGCTCATCTCCCTTGTTGCATAGGATCTAGCTTTTCACCATGTCTAATCTTGATCCAACCCCCCACCTCTCCCCTAGAAGTCCCTCATATCAAAATAATTTAGAATTTTGTTCAATATGAATTCATGGTATAGTTTCCTAAGGAAACACTATGGGACTTTGCAATTATTGCATGGTGGGTAATCAAAAACCATGTACAATCTATCATAAAAGTAGTTCCTAATCTATTGGGGTGGCACCAATGAATAGGAAACCTCTTTTCATTGAGGGTAATATTTTCATTTGTGTGTGGGTTAGTGAATAATGAGCACAAATCACCTATTGTAATTTTTAAATCCTTTACATCTTTATATGATAATTTATCCATGTAATAATCCCTAGCTGCCTGCCTCCTATCTTGCCATCCAGTTATTTGTTTCCTAACCGAATCTACATTTTTTAACATATCTTTCAATGAAGTATCTAGGGTCATTCTTTCTGTGGTTGAACTGTTTGGATTTCTCAACCTTTTGGTTAAATCCTCAAGTTATTTTATGTTCTCAATTTCACTCATTAAATTTTGTTGAGTGCTAGGAGGGTGTTGAGGGATTGGTGGAGGAGGTTGTTGTTGTGGTTGATTTTGTTTTTGAGGATTCTACTATTGAGGATTTTATTATTGAGGATTTTGAGGGTTTGCAGGTTGATTTGCATCTCCTACAAATTAAAAATATATATATCAAATACAACCTAAAACTAACAAATTCAAACTAAAACTAAAAATTTGAAAATAAAAAGCAATCAATCCTTACCTCTCACACCTCCTCATCAACGTGGCAGCATCCTCACAATGAAATAGAAATTTTTGATGAATATTTTTGCAAAATAGATCTTCCTAGAATATGAGCATGGAATATGGGGGTTTTGGCCACGAGCAACAAACAAAACACAACCACAAGTAAAAATGATTTTTTTCCCTTTTTTAGGTTTAAATAGGTCATAATGCGAGTGCATTATAACACTCTCACATTATAGGCTTGTTGTGGCCAAACCTTAGGCTCAACACACCAAGCCATAACACAAACACATTATAACACACTCGCGTTATGAGTTTTCAAAACCTTTTTAAAAAAAATTCCACAAATTGGCTACCCATCTTCATGCACCTGCCCAACAATCTAAGGTATTCAAATAACATTCAAGCCACCACTGGTCCACTAGGTCTCATTGGGTTTTGACCATTCCCCATATGACCACTCAAAATTTTCATAGAAACTTTTCCTTAGAAGTTTCCAACAAGTTTAATACAACATCTCTAAGGCCTTTTAACTATTGATGGCATGTTTCTTTCACAATCCTCAACAATGACTCAAGATATGAAAAAAGGCTCCACCTTGACACACTTTGGGCTGCTCTTTGATGGACAAAGGAAACATACACTTCCAAATTTTAGGCATAAACCTTTGATACATTCTTTAAAGATATTATTCCTCCATTCACTAACAAAAATATGACTTTCACAACAATTTTGAACTCAATTAGACCAACTTCCTACTTGCTACAACAAAAATGTCAAAATTGGCCTTGTTAGGACAGTCATTAATAGCATGCGTCAACTTGCAATAATGGACAATTGTGTTATTAAAAAAGTCTTTGAGACACTTCCAAACATTGAGAATACCTTCTCTAATCACCAAGAGGCCAAACTATGCAATATGACATTCAAACTTGCAATTTTCTACCCTCTTGTGACTGTTATATTGCATAGTCAAGAATAGGTCTACTAAACAAAAACCATATCAAAACAAAATATAGAGGCCTAAAAATTTGATAAAATGAAGAATATTTAAAAAAATAATATCTAGAAAAATTTCATGATTTTTCACCATACAGATTTCAAGTTATGCTAGAAACAAGTTAACTAGAAACCCTAGGGAGGGTTTGTAACTATTTTCAAAGAAAATGCAATAACTTTCTTAGTACTCCATGAAAATTGATGAAAAAAAGAAAGAAAATGAAAGTAGATTCACATTCCAACATATTCCATTTGGTTTTAGGTTGATATTTGGTTTGTACAATTTGTAAGAAATGAAAGAACAAGTCTGAACATGAGAAAAATACACAAAAAATGCTTGTTTTCATTTACCAAATCTTCAACCACAATGCCTTCAACTCCAAATTATAGTTTGGAGGGTGTATATATACATTTTACCTCCATCTCAACTATTTCCAACCACCTTTAAATTAGTTTGTTCATAAAATACTATTTTTCCAACTTTTGCAAAAGTTGCTTGACAACTTTTTGAGAACATTGTGCAACTTTTACATCTTTTTATCCAAATGACCTCAAAATTTCACAAATAACTCCAAATGATCATTAATGGTACAAAATGATTTTATTGAAATAAGAAAACACAAAACAAGATAAAAACTCAAAAATTGATCTCATATGCATGAGAGTGCCCTTGCACCATACTCCCAAGGGGAAGAAAAACTCAAGTCCACTTGAGTGTAGGACTACAACATGTGTGGCCATCATGTCTTTGTTATGAAACCATATCTTAGGTTCCTTTTTCTCTTTGAATTTCCTACCATGTATGGATTTGGACTTTTTGGTTACACTAATGCCACCTGTAGGTGAACCTTCCATTATTATCCCTTTGTCTTCTTGAAGTTCATCCCCTATCAATATGTGTGCTTCATATGTGACTGTCTTAATTCATAAACCTATTTTATTCATTATTTTTCCATCCTCTTCTTTGGGTTCTTGCATTGCTTGATACTCAATGTATTGTAATTTCCCCCTTTCTCCTTGACCTTCTCCTCCACTTATCTTGATCCTTTGTGGCCAATTGATAACACTCTTCCACCGTTCTTGGGTTTGAAAGGCTTAGTTCATCCTGAAGGTTGTATCTCAACCAATTGATATATCTTGCCACTTTTTCCACATCATCTTCTACATGGACTGCCATTATACTAAATTTGTATAACTCCTCTATATATGCCTTCACATCCATATCCTTTTGCTTAATATTTTGAAGCTTTCTGAATAATTGAATGGCATAGTCACCAAGTAGGAATTTTCCTTTGAGTTTAGCAACCATCCTATCCCAAGAGGTGATTTTAGAATTTTCCTTCTTTCTCCTCTCATCTTGTACATAGTCCCACCAAAGTAAGGCATGGCCCTTCAATTTTTTCTTGGCCAACTTCATTCTTTTTTCTTCTAGTACATCTTCATATTCAAAGTAGTTTTTGAGTGCTCCTATACAATTTAGGAGTTCTTCACTGTCCAATTTCCCTCCATACACTAGTAAATCCATCTTTATCTTGGGACATTCTCCATTGACTGTCTTTAATAGCATTTCCATTCTCAAGTAATCATGATCCATCTATCTTTTGAACCCTTCTTAGGATTTTTCCTCCTCTCCTTCTTCTTCTCCTTCTTAGACACTCAAGTCTCTTGTGACCATTCCTATTTTCTGACTTGTTTCAACTGCAACAAGCCTGGTTGCAAGGGGTTTTTTCAACTCCTTCACTTGTCTCAACTCTCTTGCATGCTTCTCCTTCAATTCATTCACCTCTCTAGTGACTATATTCCCTTTTGAAGACATTTTTTCTTCTCTTCACTTAAAATTTTCCCTCTTTAGACCAACCTACACTTTGATACAAATTTGATGTAGAGGAGAAATCAAATCAATCAAAACAACAATCTAAGGTACTTGAATACCATTCAAGCCACCACTAGTTCAGTAGGTCTCATTGGTTCTTGACCATTCCCCATATGAAAACTCAAAATTTTCATAGAAAATTTTCCTTAGAAGTTTCCAATAGGTTTAAGACAACATCTTTGAGGCCTTTCAACTACTAATGGTAGGTTTCTTTCACAATCCTTAATAGTGACTCAAGATATGAAACAAGGTTCCACCTTGACACACTTTGTGCTACTCTTTGATGGAAAATGGACACATATGCTTTCATATTTGAGGCATACAAATTTGATACATGCTTGAAATACATTATTCCTCTATTCACTAACACAAATATGACTTTGACAATAGTTTTGAACTAGATTAGACCAACTTCCTATTTGTTGGCCCAACAATGTCAAAAATGGTCCTATTAGGACACTCATTAAATAACATGCTTAAACTTGAAATAATGGTAAATGGTGTGGTTAAAAAATTATATGAGACACTTCCACACATTCAAAATACCCTCTCCAATCACCAAGAGGCAAAACTATGCAATATGGTATTCAAATTTTCCCTTTTCTGCCTCTTGTGACTGTTCTATTGGGCAGTCAAGAATAGGTCTGCTAAACAAAAACCATATCAAACCAAAACATAGAGGATTGAAACTTTTATAACATGAATAATGTATACAAAATATAATTTTTAGAAAAAATTCATGATTTTTCATTGTACAGATTTCAAGTTATTCTCAAAACAAGTTGATTAGAAACCCTAGGTAGGTTTTGTAACTATTTTCAAAGAAAATGCAATAACTTTCTTAATAATCCATGAAAATTGATGAAATAAAAATAAAATGAAAGTATATTCATGTTCCAACACACTAGAATTAGTTTTAGGTTGATATGTGGTCCGTACAATTTATACCAAATGAAAGAACAGGTTTGAACGTGAGAAAAATACATAAAAAATGCTTGTTTTCATTTACCAAATCTTCAACAACAATGCCTTAAACCAATAGTTAGAGTTTGGAGGGTGTATTTATAAATTTTACCTCCATCCCAGATATTTCCAACCACCTTTTATTATTATTTTTATAAAACACCATTTTGCCACTTTTTGCAAAAGTTGCTTAACAACTTTTTGAGAACATTGTGCAACTTTTACATCTTTTATCCAAATGACCCCAAACTTTCACATATGACTCCAAATGATCATTAATGGTCACATGTTACCATTTTTGATCATTTTTATCCATTTTGTAATGTTATAGGTCCATTGGTTGAAAGTTGTAAATATTTACACAAAAGATGTAAGAGTTGTCATTGTGAAAGTTGTCAAAAAGTGCATTAAAGTTGCAAATTTGATTAGGAAGTTAGTTGTGGGTGGTTGGTAGTTGTAAAATGATTTGGAGAGAATAAATACATGTTTTAAACACAAATACCAAGGTTGGGGAAGGTTTTTAGGAGATTGGAATGAAGAAATTTTAATTTTTGCACTCAAAAACTATATTTTCTTACAAATTTGACTGTTATTTTCATTTGTATAGACTATACTTTACATTTAATGACTTGCACTTGATTAGAGATGATATATGATTGAATCACCTTCCAAATTAAATTGGTTTGGTTAAATTTCATTAAGTTTAGAGAAATTTATAGAAATTTTACCATTAGTAGCCCTAGAAGACTATTTCTTCTGAAAGTGGGAGGCTATTAAAACAAGTTGTATGGATTGTACCTTTCATATTCTGATCCAAAAAAAATTGGGGAAGTTTTGGAATTAAATCTAATTTCATTTTCAATTTTTTTGATCAATTTTCATTTGGTTTTGTTTGATTTATGGCATTTTTGGTGAAGACTACCCAGTTTAGAAATTAGGGTTTCCAACAAGAGTAACTAAAAGAAATAATGACAACTTTTACATCTTTTTTACAAATGTTTACAAATTTTGACCAATGGACCTATAACATTACAAAATGGATCAACATAATCCCAAATGGTCATAAATGACCTTATTAGATGAAACAGATAAAAAAACATAAAACCAAAAATTGACGTCATATGCATGAGTTTTCCCCACACCATTGATGCCTTACTTCATCCCCAAAAGGAAAACACAAGACAAGAGAAAAGATAAAGTTTTAAGAAATATAGAAGAATGTAGGTACAAGTATAAAAATGAACAATAAAGACATGTCAAATAGAATGATATGGGGGGGATCACATTATGCACATGCAATCAACCAAAGAACATGAAAAGAGAACAAAGGAAAAGACTAGCAAGGAACATGCGAGTCAACCTATAGTAGGTTGTTTGCATCCAAATATTGTTCAATATGTTGGATGCAGTTGTCGTTGCACCAAAATATTGACTTGTTAATGCCTGATACAATTGCTTGATTTATATAAGATCCATGGGAGGTGGTTAAGCCATGTCACAAACTTGAGAATTGTGCTGCACAACACAAGGAGACCAAGGGTGAACTCTTGCAACAATCCCCCCAATACAAGAGAGGGGCTCAAACCCATGACCTCGGCTCTGATACCATTTGTTCGTTGCATTTTTTGTTGTACCAAAATATCAACCTCTTAATGCTTGATACAACCACCATATTTATACAAGATCCATGGGAGGTAGTTAAGCCATGTCATGAAATCAAGTGTTGTGCTACACAGTATAATGAGACCAAGGGTGAACTCTTGCAACATAGCATATGTGGAAGGTGGATGACTAGAAAAAGGGACAACAACAAGTTTTGTACTAGGAGCATCACCAAGTTCATCACCTTGTGAGTCACTCTTTTTAGGAGGATCATCATGGTTGTTATAATTTAAGCTCATGGAAGAGGAAAATAATAAATTTATCCCATTATGCACTTCCTCATAAATTTTTTCAATCTCTAGCTCATCATCATCTAAATTAATAGCAATGGGAATCCTAATGATAATATCCATTGAAGGTTCCTGTTCTTGTTGTTATTTTTGATGTGGTGAAGGTGTTGAATCATCATGTTTTTCTTGAGTTATTGTTTTACTTTGAGTTGTTGATTCAACTTGTTCTTGTAACTTACAAGTAATAGCACAACATCTATGCCTATGCTCTCTATCATTGCAATTTATTTTTGTACGGTTTTCAAGTTGTGATTGTGTAGGAGTGATTTTATCAACCATATGTTTATTTTCTTCCCATAATGGAGGAATGGAAGGAAACATGGAAGGTTGTTCAACCAATTTATCTTTAAATTTGTAAAAAAATTTACTTTAGGAGGCACAACAAGACTTATATCTCTTGGTCTCTTATAGGAAATAGGTGGAGGATTCATAGCTGAATTGTCTTGGGTACTTGCAAGGGTGTTTGGTTTAATCATCATCTCATCAATAATAGGAAGCTTAATCATAGGTTGAGGTATGTTGATAAGGGATAACTCTTCTATGCACTTGGTTTTGAATTTTGGGTAGGATTTGAAAAAGAAATCTTCACAAGGCTTAATTGGTTCCATAGATTAAGGCCAAAAGAAATCCAATGAGAAATTCCTGCAAGAAGATATAGGATTAAAGTCACTATGGTGTACAACAAGGATATCATTTCCAAATGGAAACTTTAAGAACTTATGCACAATCGATGAGATGAAATTCATGGAGAAAATCCATGGATAGCCTAACTTCACACAAAAGTGGTTTGATGATGGGATGATGGAGAATGATACACGTAATTGTTTTGGTCCAAACTTTTAGAGGGTGAGTTATTGAACCTATCATAGGGAAACCAAAACCATTATTAATTTTGATCCATTCTTTTGATTGTTCATAAGAGTCTTGGTAACTTTTAGGAACAAATAAAAATTCTTCATTGACGATATTCTCTACACAAATAGGATCAACTAATATCCCATTAGTAGGCTTTTCATTGATTATTCCCATTGTTTAAAGAGGACCATTGGGTGCATGTTTAATTATGTCATTTGGTGAGAATGCAATGCCAAGGGTTATTTTGGTTTGTCCCTTATGAGGTTGAACTTTAATGATTACAATCATGGTATCCATATGATTTTCATCATTATTTGTCATGTTTTCATCATTTGTGTCAACATTCATTACATCATTTTTAGTTTCACTAGCTTTGATGAATGAGATGTTATGATTTGGCATAGGATTGGTAAAGATTTGTAAATTTTGTTTGGGAGGGGAAAAAATTATTACTTTTATCATTGGCACCACCAATTTGAATATGATTAGAATCAATGAGGTATTGTACAAAATTTTTAAGACACATACATAGTTCTATATCATGTCCATTTTGACAATGATAATGACAAGAGGTATTTTGGTTATAGTTTGGAAGTAAAGACGTAGAAGGATAAGGAGTTCTAATAGGAGGTAAGGAAATTAATTTATTGTTTTTAAGAGCTACAACTTGATGGAATGAAGGGTATCGAGTAATGGGGTAAAGTTTCTAAACTTTTCCAAAAAGTGATATGGATTTGTCATCTTTATGGAAGCCACTTAGGAATCAACTTCTTGGGTTGGTTGAGGGGAATTGAGTTGGATAAATCCCTTACTTGTTTTCTTGAAATGTTGGATGTTGTTTTGAGAGGTGGATTCAGATTTTTTAGGATGGGTAGAGGGAGTTTTCACTTCACAACTACTAACTAAAATTTGATAATCACAAAGGGTTGTACAAAAGTGTGTAAATGAGGTAAATTTTAACATCTCATGTTTATCTTGTATTTTTTTTTGAACATTGGAAATAAACATTTTTGAAGGTTGGCATTAGGAATCTTAATATTTATTTTTGAATAAAGAAATTGGTATCGCACTATGAAATTAGTGACCTATTCATCATCCTTTATTTGCATGTCATTGAAAATTAGAAAAATAGGTGGTTCACCAAAATAAAAACTAATGATGAACCCAATTCTTCTATATTTAATTCAATATGTAAGTATTAATGTGTAAATGAGTAACAAAAATTAAACCTAATTGATATAATAATTAAAAGGCAGGTTTTAAGAGAGTTAAATGTTGTGTACCTATTGCAAAAAGTGATTTTTCGGACATCACTGAGGACTCATTCACCCTATAGTGAATAGGCCCTAGCTAGGGCTCTGGAAATCTATTTCTAGGTTATGTTACTCTTAGTCTACACTCCTAGATTCTAGTCAGGAACTATCAAAAAGCCAAAAATAAATCATGTAGCTTAGTTTCCATGATTTGACAACTTTCTTTGCAACTTTGATAACTTTGACAACTTTTGCAATTTTTCTCCTAATGATCTTCAACCTAAAACTTGAAATCACACATCAAAGGGGAGAAAAATGTTGTTAGTTATGGAATAGGGATTTTCCTTGGTCAAACCCCATTTTGGTAATTAAACCTTGTAATGAAATGGAACAAGAAAGGAATAATGAATGAACAAAATACTATGTCACAAATCACCACGCCTTATTTGAAACCTTAGATAACAAATCTGAAACTTAGCATGAAGTTTCCTCAATGAATTTAGATCTTAATCATGAACTTGATTTGAAACAATTCATTTGAATATGCTTGATTGATCATGAATGCTACATCAACACATTAGCTCAACAACATGAATGATGCATTATTCCTTTGACATGATGAAATGAACCTTGATTGCTACAATAATCTTCTATGAATCTTCCCTTGAATTCCTTGAAAAAGCTCTTGAAAGCTCCTGTAATGATCTTTTGAAAAATTCTTGGTCTCATGAAAGTCTTAGTTATGAAGCATAGTGAAATAACCTTGTATTTATACATATCTTCAACATTAATTCTCAAAATTCAAATAGGAGAAGCTGACATAAAATATTGGATTTGAAATCAATAAAATACCACCAAAAACATATTTCAAGGAGGGGTCCTAGTTCTAAGTGAGGACCCAATTTCCATGTCTAGGTCACTCACTTGGGACACCCTTTGGGAAACATGAAATTTTATATGAAGATAGGGTCCTAAGACCTAGTGAGGACCCATTCGCCATGTGGTGAATGGGTCCTAGATCACTAACCTAGGACACACACCTTCTAAAATTAAGTGTTGTGTAATATCATTTATGAATTTCTTGTTTTATCCCTCAGAATTTGCATTTAATTAGGCTTGGATTTGAATTAAAGGGGAAAATTAAGGAAAATTGACCTCAATTAATTGATAAATCCCTAGATTAGTGTGAAAGTGTAAAGTTACACTTTACAACACCTTGAATAAGGAACAATTAAGTCAATTTAGTTAAAAAGGACTCTAAACTTAATGTGAATGTGTAAAACACATTACAATTCACTAAATTAAGTCAACATTAAGCTCATTTTAATATTACTTAATGCTAAATTAAGGTAAAATGGATACTTTTTCTATTAATACGGTTCATTAAATAAGTTAAGGTCATCTTAGGACCCATGTGCTTTTGGAAATGTTTGAGGAAGGCATCAAAAGTTCACTAAATTTTTAAACTGAGTTATTCAGCAAGGAGAAAACCACTCCAAGGTATTATCCCTCAAGGACCTAGGGAATAATTTAGCCAAGATTTTGTATTAAAAAATTAAGTTGCTACATAGGGATGTGTATGAGTCAATATGGTTCCTAGGGTCTCCTTTCCCACCATATTTCTCAAAGTGAAGAATCTCTATACCTCATGGCTTTTTTGTTCTCAATATCTCCAACGAAAATGGGTTTCTTTTGATATATTGTGAAGGTAGGCCATTTTGGTTTTAGTTTAATGTAGCAATTTGTTTTTGGAGGGATGAAACTATTTGTAGCAGTTGGTTAAGGATGCAACAATTGGATGTGTTATGAGATGGAGGTATATATATGTTTGGAGGACAAGTGAATTGTAAGTTGGTAAGGGGAGATGGATTAGGAGATATGAGATTTGAATGCACAAAGCTAAGAGGATTTCTAGTGGAAATACCTAAGGTAGTAGTGACATTGCTAATTGGTTGCATGTTTGTAGTAATGTGAGGATTGGTATATGTAAGAATAGGGGTCACAATTTGAGGAGGAGGAATTTTAATTCCATCTTTCGATATTGATTATACCCCAAAGATTGAGCATAAATAATTTCTATAGGAACATGTTTATCAATGATGTGGGCTATGCTACAAATAGTCTATATTCCATTTTCATGATCAATCATCTTTCTTATTTTATCTAAGAAAGGAATTTAGTATCAAAAATGTAATAAAAACTCACAAAGTTTTGTAACTTCTCAAATTCTTCATTCATTTGTCTTATTTCATCATGAGGGACATGAGAAATGGTGTAGGGGCACCTAGTCAAACTTTGTAAATATAGTTAAATGTGATATTTTTGGTTGTTTGAGTCTTGTGTGGTGTAATAAGGTCTATTTATACCATTTTCAATATAATAAGTCTCAATGGGTCGGCTGGGATTCATGTTGTTAAATTTTGCAATAAAAAGTTGCAAAGTTGCCATGCAACATTTGCATTTTTGGTGCTTTTGGGAAGTTGAACAGTCATAAGTTCAAAAGACAGTTATGAACTATTGTTTTTTGGTGGTAAAATTTTAAAAAGGCCTTGCAAACTTTGAGGCAATCTTTTGGAGGTCATTTTTGGTGTTCAAACAATAAATAAGTCTTTGTTTCATGCAATATCTTGTGCAAATTTGTTGTTATAAGCCTCTGTAATGGTTTTGTATTGAGTGATATAGATCTAAAGTTCTTTGAATTTCATGGTGGCATGAACTAAGAGTTTTTTCATTTTTTTTTTTTAATTTGATTTCATCAAGTTAGAATGTTTTTAGAGCCAAATTACTAAGGACGGTCTAAAAACCCTGATTTTGAGGGTTTGGGAGTGTAAACATGGAGTAAATGACCATTCCACCAATGGAATCCTCTAAAAATCTATGGAATTGTGTTAGATAGGTTGATTTCCATGATTTTAGGGTTGCCAGGAGCAGGGATGAGGTTTTGGGAAAATTAGGTTGATGCCCTAGTTTGTTTTCTTCATGTTTTCAAGCAAAAGTGAAGCATAAGAGTATGCATTTGTTGAGGAATTGTTAGGAGGCCATTGTAGTTAATAAAATATGCATGTGCAGACTTAATTTAATGTGTATAGAGTGTTTTTCAAGGGTTTTGAGGCCTAGAGAATATAGATTCAATAAAACCCCTTAAAACAAGCCTAAATAGGTCTAAATGGGATTTTGAAGTTTGGTGAAATTAGGCATGTTTCAATTGATAAAAGTTGTGAATTTGGACCTTATGTAACCTATGAAGAGCACTAGAATGAAGTTTGGTGGTTTTGGAATTGATTTTTATAAATTTTCTTTGAGAAACATGCCTAATTATGCTTTGTGGCTGTGTAGCAATCAATTTTAGGAGTTGATGTTACAAAACAAGAATGTGTACAAATTTTATATGCCAAAGTAGAGCATAAAGGGTATTCTAGATGGTGACTCTTTTATGGGTTTGAAGTTGTCTTTGCAAGATATGGTCAAAATTCACTGTTTGGAATGCTACAAGGCAACTTGAGGAATTGGTGAGGAAAAAGCCAAGTTAGGGTTTTGTGAGTAGAATTTTTTTTCAAATTTGATTGAATTATGTTTGTTTAAACAACCTCTACCCTGCTATGCATCAAATTGATATCAAAGCATAGGTTTTGGTCTTTTGAAGGGAAAAGGTTAAAGTTTGAAGAAGGAAAAGTTTCAAATTGAAGGACAAGATGCCTTCTAAAGGAAGTGGATTCATTGCTAGAGAAATAAGGATGATGGAGTCTCAAGAAATTTTTTTCGCAAGACTTGTAGCATTGGAAACAAACCAAAGAAGAGGTAAGGACAGTGAAGATGAGAGTGATCGAGAGGAAGAGGAAGAGGGTGACAATGAAAACCCTTCAAGAGGAGTCCAAGGTGATGATGAGTTGGACCCTAATGAAATAATGATGGTTAAGATGTTGAAGGCTATCAAAGGAGATTCTTCTGAGGTGAAAATAGAATTGTTGTTGTATAGTGGAAAGTTGGATGTAGAACAAGTGTTGGATTGGGTTGATGTACTAGATAATTATTTTGAATACAAGAAGGTAGCAGAATAAAAAAAGGTAAACTTTGCAAAAACAAAATTTAAAAGCCCTTCCCTAACTTGGTGGAACTATGTGCAAGAGGAGAGAGAGAGATAAAGGGAAAAGAAAAAATAAATTCATGGGATAGGATGGTGTCTAAGGTTAAGAGTCAGTTCTTGTCAGGTGAATATGCAATTAAAACTTTTAGAAAGCTACAAAATGTCAAGAAAAAAGAGATAGATTCCATGGCTTACACTGAGGAGTTTCACAAATTGAGCATTAGAGCAGGTCATGTTGAACATGAAGTTGAGAAGATAGCAAGGTATATGAATGGATTGAGATTTCAAATTCAAGATGAATTGAGTCTTTCCACTCCTAGAATGGTTGAAGAATATTTTTAGTTGACTATTGGAGTAGAAGAAAATTTGAAGAGAAGGAAAGAGAGACAAAGTAGAGGTAGAGGCAACAACTCTATAGGTAGAGGTTCACTTTCCAACTCAAGGTAGTCCTATGGGGACCAAGAATATGTAAGTAAAGGTCAAGAACAAGTTGTTGATCAGAGAGGTGGATTTAGGGGTAGTGGATTAGGTTTAAGAGGTAGATTTGGACGACAAGGTAGAGGTTCAAATACCTTCTCTAGAAGATGTTATCATTGCACTCAATTTGCTCATCAAGCATGGAAGTACCCACATAAACAACCTTCTACTTCACATGATGGTGAAAAGAGAGTTTAATTGGTGCAAGAAGATGATAATGAGAATGTAAACTCTTAAATGCAATTTGTTGTAAGGTTGTAGTTGATTTAGATGGTATTGATAATATGTCATCCATTGAAATGGTTGAAAAACTTAAGTTAGAGAAGATACAACATGTTACTATGTATAAAATTTCTTGGTTGAATGAGGGTTAGCCTATCTTGGTCAATGAGCAAGCTTGGGTTGAGTTTAATATAGGAGGGTATCAGGATAAGATTCTATGTGACATGTTTCCTATGGATGTGTGCCACTTGTTGTTAGGGAGACCATGGAAATTTGATATAATTCCTTGTATGAGGGTAGAAGTGACACTTATGAGATATAAAATGATGGAATCTCTTATACATTGACACCCTTGAAAGAAGATGATAAATGGTAGATCATAAAGCCTAATGTGATAATGTTAGGTAGGAAGGAGTTTGTAAATCTAGAGGAAGAGAAGCCTATGGATTTTGTCGCCACTCCTACACTTAAAGGTATCAAAATAGTAGACTTGAAGAGTGAATTGATTTTTGGAAGGAAATGATATTGAGTTAAGGAAAAAATTTCATATTGAGAAGGTCAAGGATGAATTGATTATGGAGATTTAAGAGTGGGATAAGAAGCACATTTTGGTGATGGAAAAAGTGTTTTGTTCATTGTTTTCCAAAGAGGATAGTGGTCATTAAAGGATTGATAAATATGAGATTGGTAAAATTGAGGGTTGTCATTTCATATCAGGGGTTTGTAAACCTGATAAATCAATAGCCATAAGGGAAGATCAACAGATGGGACAGATGAAGGGTAAGAGTGAGGAGTATGTTCTAAGAAGGTAAAATAGGTATTGCATTCATTTTTTGCACAAGAAGATGTTGATCATTCTTTTATGTCAGAATTTAATTTGTATGATGAGGCAATAGTTTTAGGTGTACTAAAATAGAAGGGTGAGAATGGGAGCACATGTGAGAATATTGAAGGTGAGTTGCAAAGGAAGGTGGATAAGTCCAACCACACAATTAAAGTAAATAAGAAGACAATTCATGGTAAAGATGGTAGATGTATGTTTGCAAGTACTCAAGTAGGTTCAATAATGTTCTCAGATGAGGGAAGAGACAAAGAACATCCATCAGGTCAACAAATGAAGTTGGATCAATTTATAGGCGACAAAGAGTATCCTAATGCAAAGAACAATACAAATCTTCAATACCAGGTTCAATGGAAGGGATTACTAGATGAAGATAACACTTGAAGGTTAGAGTATGATGTCATCAAACATGGTTTTTTGTAGCACACTCCTCAAGGGGACTTGAATTCCTCTTTTGTTCGGGTGTATGGTGCAGGGGCACCTAGTCAAACTTTGTAAATATGGTCAAATGTGGGATTTTTGGATGCTTGAGTATTTTTTGGTTTAATAAGGTCTATTTATACCATATTAAATGTAATAAGTCTCATTGGTTTGGTTGGGAATCATGTTGTTAAATTTTGCAAAAAAAGTTGCAAAGTTGCTATACAACATGTGCATTTTTGGTGATTTTGGGAAGTTGAAAGTCATAAGTTCAAAAGATAGTTATGAAACATTGGTTTTTGGTGGTGAAAGATTAAAAATACCTTGCAAACTTCAAGGAAATCTTCTGGAGGTCATTTCTGGTGTTCAAACAAAAAAGAAGTCTTTGCTTCCTACAATCTCTTATACAAATTTGTTACTACAGGCCTCTGTATGGTTCCGTACTGAGTGATATTGATCTAAAGTGATTTTAATTTGATGGTGGAATGAACTAAGATTATTTTTGTTTTTATTTGAGTTTATTTCATCAAGTTATAATTTTTTTAGAGCCAAATTACTAAGAACGGTCTTAAAACCTTGATTTTAAGGGTTTGAGAGTGTAAACATGGAGTAAATAACCATTCCACCAATGGAATCCTCTAAAAATTAGTGGAATGGTTTTATATAGGTTTATTTTCATGATTTTATGGTTGGTAGAAGTAGGGATTAGGTTTTGGGTAAATTAGGTTGATGTACTAGTTGGTTTTCTTCATGTTTTCAAGAAAAAGTGAAGCATAGGAGTAGGGTTTTGTTGAAGAATTGTTAGGAGGTCATTATAGTTGATAAAATATGCATGTGAAGACTTAATTTTATATTTCTAGAGTGTTGGTGAAGAGATTTGAGGCCTGGAGTATATAGATTCAATGACCCCCCTTAAAACAAGCCTAAATAGGTCTAAATGGGATTTTTAAGTTTGGTGAATTTGGGGGTGTTTCAATTTATAAAATTTGTGAATTCCAAAGCTTATGTGACCCTATGAAGTAGTGGAATGAAGTTTGTGGTTTTGGAATTGAGTTTGACAAAAGAGATTTCTTTGAAACCAACCCTAGTGAGCTTTGTGGTGAATTAGTAGTCAATTTTAGGAGTTGATATTTGCAAGCAAGTATATGTACAAATTTGGTATGTCAAGTAGAGCATAAAAGGAGTATTCCAAAGGGTGTGATTATTTTGTGGATTTGAATTTGTATTTGTAATATATAGTCAAAATTCACTCTTTGGAGATGCTACAAGGCAACTTGAGAATTGGTGAGTAAAGAGACAAGTTAGGGTTTGTGGTGGAAATTTTTCCAAAGTTGATTGAATTATGTTTTTTAAACAGCCTCCACCTGATCTACATCAGAATCCATTGATTGAACATTAGCAGTAGTGGTTGTTGGTACAGATTATGGATACACAGTGCAGAAACTCTGAAA
>VDFB02207006.1:0-22761 GCA_007258455.2 Sequoia sempervirens | reverse complement strand
GGTAGGTGCATATGATGAGTGAAAAGAGGAAATAGTTGTAGGAACATGCCTTAATTGAATATTTGGATTTATTCAATTTTAGCAAGAAATTGGAAATATTCAATTTAGAGGAAATTGGAATATTTGGAAGAAAATAACAATTATTAAATAAAACAAATATTTGAAATTGCTTATTTAATAAAAGAGGAATAATGATAATTAAATAAGACTATATGATTTAGTTTATTTAATTAAGAGGAAATAAATAATTAAATAATACAAACTATTAAAGTTGATTATTTAATTAAAAGAGAATAATTAGAAGAATGTAAATAGAATAGAAGAATTAAAGAAATGAACTATATAAATAAATAATTTTATTTATTTAAGACTACGAATCGGCAGGCACGACCCTCATAAACCGCAGTGCTACCGTAACTTTTTAACGCGATCGCATGGCGTCATGCTGGACACGCCCGGCATTACCTGGGGAGACTAGAACCGTGACCGCCAGAGTCAGAACGGAATTGTTTCTAAATAACCCAGCTAGGCCCCTACCAAATAATTTTATTTATTTAATAGTGATGAATTCGCTGTTAATTAATCAAATAAAATGTATTTAATTAACCGTGATTTATCTAGATCATTTTAGGTGTATACATTTTGCCCCTCTTTGAAGTGATGTGTTTATGCATAGCTTCAAAGAAATTTTGCTGCCGCTATAGTACCTACTCTAAAATTTTCATTCTAGATGTTGATTTTTAGGTGATGAAGGATATATGCTCTGTGAGATAAATAGATAATTTTTGATTTTCAGGAATTTTCAAATTTTTATGATTTTTTGATGATATGATAAAGATTTGATGATGCAATGATTTATCTCTTGACTAATAATGTGAAAAATGATCTTGCAATGAAATTTGAATTAATCCCCTTGGAAAATAAATTAAATAAATCCCACCAAATTACCTCTTAATCACTCTTTTAATAACTAAAAAGATGAATTTAGAATTCATTTGTGCATATTGAGTTTTGAAAATTTGGAGTGTGATTTTGAGCAAAATGTCCATTCCTTACCAAAGTCATCATTTCGAGCGCGTGTGACAAAAAAACCGCTCGACTGCCTACGAACTTCCAGTATGTACCCTGGAATCTCCTCGTGAATTGCATTTTTTTTTTAATTTTCATGCTTTATTTATGTTTTGAATCGGTTTTCTCTCTTTTAGCACATACATAGGCCGATGTAGCGCATGCACCTTCTGTTTTATCGCATTTACTGAAATAGCGCATAGAGTAGGTTTTTTAGCGCATAGATAGGCTAAAATAGTGCATCGACAATTTAGTGCATTGGATAGATAGTTTAGCACATACATAGGCTAGGTTAGCGCATTGATTGATTCAACGCATAAACTACTTAGATTAGCGTATTGACCTCCTGAAATGGTGCATCTATTGATTTAGCGCATTGGTTTGCTGAAATGGTGCATAGACCCCCTGAAATGGCGCATACACTGATTTAGTGCAATGGTCGCCTGTTTTAGTGCATCGATGAGTTTTAATAGCACATTGAATTTTTTGGCGCATCGAAACTCTATTTTAACACATCCAAGTCAGAATGATGAAATTTTTCAATTAACTCCTTGATTTTGATGATTTTTGTTTCGTCAACCATTTAGTTGATGTTGATTGATGATCCTGATAGTTTAGATGATGATCAACCTCATGATAGGCAAGGTTTGATGATTGATTGATGATAATTAACCTCATGATAGGTGAGGAATAATTATAGTTTGATTGATAAACCTCATGATAAGCGAGGTTGATTTGATTAATTGACCTCATGATAGGCGAGGTACAATTTTAGATTGATGATTGACCTCATGATAGGTGAGCTTCAATGATAGTTGCTTTTGAGATTTGATCAAATTCTCACTAGAGATGATTAGATTTGATAGGCTGATTGATGTTTGATTAATTGACAAAGATTACTGACTTTCGATATTCTGTGACGATAGGAGTCATTGATGAACTTACAGATTTGGGAGCGATTTCCTAGGACATTTGATTTGATACCACATCTAGTGTAGGCTGAGACAACAATTATCACCCGATGTGGTTTGTCTTCTCTTCTGTCTATGCCCTAGATTAGGATTAATCAGGGTCTCTTGACAACCCTAGTAGAGAGATGGCATAGTGAGCATAATACTTTCCACCTTCCTACCGGCGAGATGACAGTGACTCCTGAGGATGTATGGCGGATTTTGAGGATACCTATTGTTGGGGAGCTGGTAGTCTATGATCCTTCAGAGCAGGGTGGGACCGATGCTCTACACTGTGTTTTTCAGGATGATATGATTAGTGGTTATGAGATTTCGTGGTGAGAGATGTTCGATGCTTATGCTACCTTTCCATCGGTTCTTGCTAGTTTCATCAGAGGTTTCCTTTGTCCTAATCACAAGTCAAAGGGACTTTCTATTGGGTGGGGCTGTATTTTGGAGAGCATGATCATCCATGGTACTAGATATGCATGGGGTATGTGCATGCTCTCTCATCTATACCACAATTTTCATAAAGTGGTCTACCTCTGAGGGGCCAGTTTGTCTTTAGGAGTTACATTGCTTCATGTGTGGGCATGGGGGCATATAGTTGTTGCTCGTCTAGTGATGTTCAAACAATGACCTGCCATGAGGCCATACGTTCACATATATGCAGGTCAACTTGCTCAGCCTAGACTGGGAAAATTGGAGCATTGGAGGAGAGTTCTTGATGATGTAGAGATCGTTACATGGTGACCTTATCTGGATTGTGAGAACTGGGATGATGATGATACAGAGATGCCATACTTTTTCCAGTCTATGTATCTGATTGGTAGGAGACATTTTGTTATTGAGATATTTTTGTTGAGGAGGGTGCTTAGACAGTTTGGCATCGTACAGGGCATGCCCCAGGGTGTTGCACATTATGCCTAGTGTCAAATAGATTCCACTAAGTGGGGACCTGACCTATCATATGATACTATAGTGTAGGAGTACCAGGGTCTACAACCTTTGATTTGGGAGATTCATCCTGAGATCATCGAGGCTCCAGTTACAACAGATTATGCACAGTTCCTTGCCTTACATCCTTTTCCATGGATCTCTATTCCAGATGAGCCAGTGCCACTACTAGGTGAGGAGGCGATTGTAGTTGCACATGGTCGTCGATGGAGAAGAGATGATGGAGGTGAGGAGGAGGATGTGGAGAGCAGTGATGATGAGGAGAGCAGTGGTGATGAGGAGGGAGATGGAGATGGTGGAGATGGGGGTGGAGGTGGTGGAGATGGTGGAGGAGGTGGTGGAGGAGGTGGTCTAGCTATTGATGTTAGATACTTCATGGTTCCTTGTAAGAGGTGATCAATGGTAGCTCTCATAGAGCAGCATGTCCACATTGGAGTACCTTCCTAGTAGCAACAAACCTAGATTGCGAGCTTATAGGTTCAGGTGTAGACACTATAGGGTCAGCTGATACAGGCCCAAGGGTTATTAGTGTAGACACATACATAGATGCAGTCACAGGCACAGTCTCATGCAAAGTCTCTCTCATAGGTATAGGCACATTTGGTAGCTGCACAAGCACATATATCCTCCTTGACAACCGAGAGAGATGCAACTAGATGGGCTGCAAAGCAAGCACAGGGATTGGATGATAGATTGCAGAGATTAGCCGATGGTACCTTTGTGGCTGATTATATGAGAGAGGTTCTTCATGTGGGTAGAGAGGCCAAGTATTATAGAGGCCGATACCATGATGCAGTTCACTTAGAGCAGAGAGTTAGTTATGCTCAATCTTGATCAGGCAGGAGTCAGTCCAGGACTATGAGTAGGGGTGTGACACAACCTCTTCCGAGAGATTTGAGAGATCCTGGGACGTCTAGTGGGGGAGGAACTGGTCCAGAGATGCCAACACCATCCGAGGCTAGCAACACATAGCCTTATGATTAGATTCCTTGATGTATGATGTATACTCTGATTTTTGATTCATGACCATTTTTGACATTGTACCTCTTGACATTTCAGACATCATTGTATAGTTGACATTATGATTTTTGAGATTTATATGATATGTGGCAGATTGATCGATCTATATGTTTTCTATATGATTCTATGATATATGCATTTTAATTTCCTGTTCTACATGCCATGTGATGATTTATAGATAATGTTATGGATGCAATTTTATGATCATGATGACATGCTATGATTTTATGATGTTAAATGTGATTATGCTTATAATGATGATGTATGGATGCATGGTGCCCATAGTATTTACATGGATTGATAGTTGTATGATAATGTATATTACCCAAATGATATAATAATGTAACTATATGTATGATTTCAGATATGTTGTTTCTATGATATATGACATAATGATGTAAATGGAATATAATGCACTACATTTTTAATATTTCAAATGCAAATATATGATGTAATGAATGGATGAATAAATGATCAATGTGATGATATTTCTAATGTGTGATGTATGATATGATAATATTAATGAAAATGTGACTATGTAGATTATTTTCTTTTTGATATTTTTCTTATGCAATTAGATGATGTGATGCACAAATGAAAAATATGGTATGATAAATGTAAA
Organism: Sequoia sempervirens; assembly: GCA_007258455.2. Classification (NCBI taxonomy): domain Eukaryota; kingdom Viridiplantae; phylum Streptophyta; class Pinopsida; order Cupressales; family Cupressaceae; genus Sequoia; species Sequoia sempervirens. The sequence goes on along the minus strand of VDFB02207006.1, from coordinate 18,144 downwards.
TATATGATTGAATTTATGAATGACTAAATGATAAAATAATGCTTTCCAATGTATGCAATGGAAATTATTATGCAAGTACATGATAATGATGATGTTTTTGTTAATGTCAAGTATACTCAATCCATCAATGATAAAATATAACATCGTTTTTGAATTCTTCACCAACCTTTGGATAAAATACTCTGCAGATGAAAAACTAACATAAATGCAATCTAATTTTACCATGCAAATCTACCTATGCCAAAATTGTCACCTTAACAGTCCATTTATCATGCTTGTTATCATCATTGAGCCTTTAAAATGTTGAAAGTGAGTACAAGCATCAATGGTATATTTTAGACCAATGATGGCCTAAGTACTACTTTCATAATTTTTGATATTGGAAGTCAACAAAAGCATCTAGGTATAATTAAACTGAGATGTCATGAGCATTTCTTGTGTAAACAAACAAGAATCAATTATTTTGTTCTATGAATTCTGAATGTCATCAGCGATACTTTGTAGAGCACGTCTCGTGATAATTCACACAATAATAATGATCAATTCATAGACAACAGACAAAGAAAATACCATTCTCCTTCCTAGCTTCTCTAGTTCAATACATCATCGAGTTGCTCTAAAGAAATGATAACAAAAATCAAAGTACAACATTTGAACATTCAAGCTAAAGCAATAAAATCATGATTCAAAAGAATATCATCCATCTAAAGTTGTTTTGATTGATTTGATTCAAGCTGTTTGATTTGGATGGTTTGATCTTCTGTCGATTGATGATTGTTCAATGTTGGATTTCACTGTGATCATCGAGTTTGCTGCATTGTCATACTGCTGTTTATCTATTTGCTTAAGCTCAAAGTTTATTTCCCCCAGTGAGTTTAGGATTTTTCCTCCAAGCTAGGCTGAGACACGACCACATTGCCAGGATATGTACATGATGTTTCCCTTCAAATGATAGGTGGAAAATGATGGCGAAAGTGAACGATCAAGACATGCATCTAATAGATGGAAAAGCTATTTTAAATCACAAGTAGCGCCTATTTCCAACTTTTCACTACTTGTTTTTATTGTACCTTTTTAGATTTTATGATTTTTTTGTATTTTTCCTTTTTATTGATTTTTTTGTATTTTTCCTTTTTATTGATTTTTTTGTATTTTTCCTTTTTCACTTCCTCTTTTTTTTTTTGTATTTTTTCGTCACCAAGATGCTTGTTTTCCAGGTTTTCATCAAGGTGACCATTTTCCCATGCACTAGACAATTCAGGTATAGAATTTCTTGAGATGGATATTGTTGATAGGTTCATTGAACAAATCCCCTTCAGGTGTAGACAACTGATAGGCTCAAGATCCATAGACTAATATGACAACAAAGGGACCTAGCCAGTTAGGTTCAAATTTCCCTTTCTTTTCTCTGTCTTGTTGATTTCAAGGGTTTTCCTTTAAGACCAAGTCACCAACCTGAAATGTTCTAGGTTTTACTCTATGATTGTAGCTTCTAGACATCCTCTATTGATATGCCCTCAAATGGTTCACATCTTATTGATGATGTTAATCCAAAAATTTTAGCTCTTGAAGTCTAAACACTCTATAATTCTCATCTAAAATAATTCCCTTTAGTGACACACGGAGTGATGATATCTCAACCTCAATAGGTAGTGTGGTCTCTGATCCATATACCAAAGCATATGGTGTATCTCTTGTAGGTGTTTTGATGCTAGTTCGGTATGCCCAAAGAGCATGGTTTAGTTGAATGTGTCAATCACATCCCACATCGTTGACAATATTCTTTAGGATTTTTAGAATAGTTTTGTTTGAGGCCTCTGCTTGGTCATTTCCTTGAGGATAGTATGGGGTTGAAAAATGATGTTGGATATGAAACCTCTAACACAGTTCCTAAACATCCTGATTCTTAAAAGGTCTACCATTGTCTATGACAATGGATTGAGGAATGTCATACCTATAGATGAGGTAATTCAATATGAAAGAAGAAATCTTTTTTCCAGTGATTGTTTTCAAGGGAACAACTTCTATCCTCTTTGTAAAGTATTGTGTGGTTGTGATTATAAATTTGTGTCCATTGGAAGAAGACAGATTAATCTTTCCTACGAGGCCTAGTCCCCACTAAAAAAAAGACCATGTTGAAGTAAATAGTTGTAATTCTTGTGTTGGTACATGGATTAGGTTACCATGGATTTGACATTTTTGGCACTTCTTAACAAACTAAAAAGACTCCTTCTCCATGTTCGACCAGTAATACCCCAAATGGAGGAGTTTCTTCGCTAGGGTTAGTTTCCTTGAATGAGTTCCACAAATACCTTCATGAACCTCATGTAAAGTTGTCTTAGACTCATTATGTTCTAGACACCAAAGGAGAGTACCATCTAGGACTCGATGGTAAAGTATTTTAGCAATTAAAGTATGTCATGCGGATTGGCAAATGAAGTTGCATTTTTTTGTTTCTAGAAAGATTTGGAGGAAGGATATTGTCTTTTAGCTAGGTGTAGGTCTTTCCATAAATTGAGGATTCAACATCAACTAAATGGCATATGGTTTGAGATTCAAGATGATCATAAGTAGGATTAGACACTTGTTCCACCATAAACTCATAATGACCTCACTTTTTTGGTATCTGTAAGAGAGAAGCAATTGTTGCCATAGCATCAATGACTTTGTTTTTAGCCCTTGGAATTTGTTCAAATTTTATATCCACAAAGTACTTTTTGTAATTATCCACCATTTTATTATATGACATCAACTTCTCATCTTTGGTTTGATATTCATCATTTACTTGATAAATGACTGGTTGTGAATCTCCATATACTTGTAACTCTGTGATCTTCCATTCAACTGCCACTTTGATGCCAATGATTAATGCCTCATATTCAACTACATTATTTGTACATGGAAACATGAGTCTATAGGACTTTGGGATGGTATGTCCTTAAGGTGTAACAAACATAATTCCCACACCCGGCCCACGTTGTGTGTAGGACCCACAAAATAAAGCCTCCATTGTTGTGTTGTCATAGTAAGAATGTCTACATTAGGAAACTCAATGTTCATTAAACGATCATCTAGTAATGGAGCTTTAGCTAATTGATCGGCTATCACTTGACCCTTGATGGCTCTTCAATCCACATACTGGATATCAAATTCACTCAAGATCATGACCCACTTGGCTAGTCTTCCTATTAAAGTAGCCTTACTGAGTAAATACCTTAACGGATCAATATTTGCTATGAGTTTGACCATGTGGGTTAACATGTAATGTCGCAACTGTTGAGTAGCAAACACCACTTCCAAACAATATTTCTCAATGAAGGTGTAATTTATCTCATAACCATTCAAAGTACTATTGATATAATAGATAGCTTGTTCCTTTCCCACAGGATCTTGTGCTAATAGAGCACCCAAAGAAATCTCAGTTGTTGCAATGTATAGTAATAATGGTCTCTCTTATGTAGGTGGCATCAATATGGGGGGACATCAGATATTGCTTTATTTGATTAAAAGTTGTTTCATATCCTTGATCCCATTTGAAAGAGACATTCTTATGTAGCAAATGATTGAAGGGATGACTTTTGTCTACTAATTGGGAGATAAACCTCATGATTGATTGTAGCCTACCCTGTAGAGATCGTAGTTGACTGATATTCTTCGGTGGTGACATTTCCATTATTGCCTTGACCTTGGCAGGATCCACTTCAATACCCTTTTTTGAAACTATGTATCCTAGAAGCTTTGTTGATGTAACACTAAGCACACATTTCTTAGGATTTAATCTGAGATTAAACCTCCACCTGGTAAATTTTTATCCAGATCTCAAGATGTCCTTCTCTCGTATATGACTGCCAATATATCATCCACATAATCCTCCATAAAGGTATACACTGTCATGGAAAATGGTGGTCATTGTCACCGGAGCATGTGGAACCTACATTTTTTCAACCCAAAGGGCATGACATTCCAATAGAATTTTCCCCATGGACATGTGAATGCTATTTTCTCTTGGTCCTCCTGGGTATATTTGATTTGGTTGTAACCTAAGAATCCATCCATCGCTGATAACATGACACATGTCCCCGCTATTAAGTCAATAATAATTTCATCAGCTTAAGTAAAGGAAAATCATCCCTTTGACATGCCTTGTCGAGACCTTTGAAGTCGCGACATATTCTAATACTATCCGGGTTTAGAACTAGTACAATATTAGGAAATCCACTCTCAAAGATAATCAATAGATCTAATGAATCTAGCATCTAACAACTTCTTCGCTTATGCTTTTACCAACAAGGCAATATGGATGTATTTTCCTTAGTTTTGCTTCATTGTGTTTTATTCCGTGATGGTAGAGATAAATGATGCATTAGAAGATTTTGGGTTCAAACTTACACATCAAAGTAAGACCAAGCAAAGTTAATGTTTTTCAAAGAACCCGGTGAATTCAAGCTTTCTGTTCAATCATTGATGTTGCCGATGTAGAATTTTTAAGCTTTTTGTTGTGCCAAGATTGATAGACCGTGGTAGATCCACACCAATACTAATGATCTTTCATGATAGTGTGTTCTTAGAACACGTCAAATTCCATATTTTGGTGCCTTAGAGGTTTCACCATCATATGCTCTTTATTTTTACTTTTTCAAGAGCTAATGTTACATTAAATGGTTTTCACCATTATATCTATTATTCCTCATTTTCAATTTTGCAACTGGAATATTTGACACCCTCTTGACCCGAAGTGTCGTTATGAGATTTATGATTAGAACTTGTGTCAGGTTTGTCACAACAAAGGAAATTAACGATAGCATCATCATTTGCAAAGATAGGAATATTGATAGGTTCAGTTGGTTCCCAGTTGATAAGTTCAGGATGCATTAAGGGTAAAAGGTCATCAAATTGGCTAAGGTCAATGACAGTAAGGGCTTTGATAGCAATGTTGTCAAAGTTTCTAGTGGTGATGTCAAGGTCTATGATATTACTCTCCTCCAATTCATCTATCTCACTTGATATCTATCCATCCTCACTTGAGTCATCGATATTCTATGATCCAAATACAAGGGGTCTAGTCCTTGAGCTTTGTCCCTCCTCACATGTGGGTGCATACTCTTTTATGAAATCAATTTGTATGTCCTTGTATGATGCTTTTGATAAAGAATCCCACTCATACTCATTAGAATCTATTTCAGGGCTATCTTGCATTTGAAGGATTCTTTCAACAACTCTATGAGTGTTTTCTTCTTTTGTTTCCCCTATATAACCCAGTCCTATTTTGTCTTTTGACTAAAGTGTGATAGGTTGAATGGGTTCTAAAATGCCCTCTTTTCTTTTTCCAATAGGTCCTTGTCCTTCATACCCCATTTTTTCTAATATTATTTTTCCCTTTCCATATTGATCTGTCTTTATACTGATAGTTGTTGATGTAGATGCTTCCTCATCTTTGTAGAGCCAGTTGAGGATGGACTTATCTTTAGATTCATCTTCTAAAGTACCTGCCTTTACAATTATATCATCTAAAATTGTGGTAGGTTGTGACGATTGTTGTGTTAATGTTGACGGCTGCCCATATGATCTTGGAGATGGAAACAACTGTGAAAAACATAAAGATTGTTCAATGGAATACTCTCCCATGCCTTTGTCTCTTAATTGGATATTTTCTTTGAATTGCTGTGATAGAGAATCCAATACTTGAGCTTCATTGTTTAATGGAGTAGAATCAACAATATTTGTATCTTTTGAATGGTCCTTTTTCAACCCATTTAGATACCACGCTTAGCTTCCTTTCACCGTTGGATGAACTAGAAGTGTTTGCTTTCTATTATGGGGCACAAAAGTGTCTTGAGCTGTTTTAAGCATGCTACAATATTGGGGATTATTGTAGTTAGCTGAAATAGTGATTTCTTTTCCATTGACATGAAATTTTAAGCATTGATGATAAGTTGAAGGTAATCGCTTGCATTTCATGAATCCAAGGACGTCTCAAGAGTATATTATAAGTCATCTCTTGTCCAACACTTGAAAACTATATTCTTTACAATTAACCTTAATTTGAATAGGCAAACACAATCAATCCCTTGGAGGATCTCTCTTCTTCATCATAGGATTTTATTGTGATTTTCCATCTGGAATCAATAGCATTATTAAATATCCTAGTGCAAGAATTAGTTTCAAAGTGAAAATGTTTAAACCAACTCCACCATCTATTAAGACACATTTTACTTGGCGTTTGTGGATTAAGACTTCTATGTGAAGTGAAAAATTGTGCGGATGAGTAAGTGATACGCCATCTTGTTCGGAAAATGATAGGAAGTGAGGCATGGTTAAGTGTCCCACCATAGCCTGGAATTGACAAACTTTTAGATTATTGGGTACGGTGGCCACAAGAGCTTGTTCCAAAACTTCCTTATGAGATGGTGAGATTTTAAGGAGTTCTAATATTGATATTTGGGCTGGTATTTTTTGCAGTTGATCTTCAATGTTATACTGATTGATGGGGTAGTAGTATTTTTAGATGGAACTCCTTTCAATATTACTTTGGATTGCCCCTTGTTGTCACGTTGACAGGTTGGGAATCTTGTCTTTCCCTGATTTTTATGACATTAATCTAATTGTTTGATGGGACCATATTTGGAATCAAATTTAATGATATGATGTCATTGTTTCCAACATTATCAGTTTGATTATTAGCAACACCATTATTCTCAACCGCATAAATACAATGAATAATGTCGTCATAAATGTAGTTTACATTTTTACCTTTACTATTTGCAAAAGAAGATTCTCCCTTTTCATAATTTGGTAAAGGATTTTTAAATACACCATGATAATTGTTGGTTTGATGTCCTTCTACAAATATTGTCTTGCTATCAATCAAATCTTGTACTAGATGCTTCAACTGCATATAATCGTTTGTTTTGCGTCCTTTATTTTTATGAAAGTCACAAAAATTTGCATCATTCCACCAAGATGGATTGAATCTTGGTTCCCAATTTCTTGCTTTAGGTAATGTGATAAGTCTATGTGTAAGAAGTTCTCTCATTGTTGATTCTAGTGTCTGCCCCAATGGTGTGAATCTTCTTCGATTTGATGGTTTTTGATATGATGTTTAGATTCACCATTGTTCAGATCGTTGTTTTGATTGAAACTTTGATTGATGTTTTGGTCATTGCTTTGATTGGTCTTTGCAGTAGTTTCCGTCAAGTTAAATACCAATTTTGCATTTTGTGTTTCATTTGTAGCATCATTGTTACCAGTATTTCTATTCTTTTTCCAAAACTTTGGTTTATCATTGTTATTGTATTGATTCGAGGAGTTTGTATTATTTGATCCTTTATTGTAGTGTTTTATTATCCCTCTTTTAACCAAGGCTTCTTCGATCTTGAGCCCATTTTGAATCACTTTCTCAAATGTAGGGGGCATTGCAATTCAAGCCTGTAGCTCATGTCATCAGTTAGCTTGTCAATGAATAGTTCCATCTTTTCCTCTTCAGGTATGGAAAGAGGATACCTAGTGAACATCCTTCGTCATTGTTGTAGAAATGAGAGAAATGTTTCCCCTTTCTTTTGTTTTGTGTTATAAAGATCCTTTATTGTTATCTCATGTTGAATATTATAGGAGTATTGTGAGATAAACTTGTTGACTAGTTCCTCAAAGGATCAAATTCTTGGTTGTAGTTTAGAGAAACATTCCATACATTGACCTCCTAAGCTTCGTGGAAATAACCTCATCAAGTAAGTTTCCTCTTGTGCAAATTCTAAACTCATGGTTCTAAATTCCCTCACATGATCTATTGGATCAGTTTTTCCATTGTATTTGTCGTATTTAAGGAATTCGTAATGTCTAGGAAATGGTATCATGTCCACGCTTGGATGAAAAGGATAGGGACAAATGTCTTGTAACATGTATTTTTTTGTGGTCCCTTTTTGCATATCCTGAAGTTGTTGTAAATTTTTCATTTGGTGTGTTAGGACAACCACTTGATCTATGTTTTGTGGTTCATTTTTAGCTCTTTTAGGTGATTCTTTTAATCGTTTTACATCAAAGTCCTTGGGAAGTTTTACACCTAAATCAACTAGCATCAAAAGGTATTTTTCTCCATCCTTTTCCAAAACTTTTTCCATAAATTGAAGAAAATTCAGATCTTGTTGTGCGGTTTGAATGTCCTCTTCAGTTATTTCATTACCATCTTTTTGATGGAATCTATGAAAGGGATTTTCTTCAACCATGGTATTTAGTGTTTCAATTACCATTTCTCTAAGTTTCCACTTTTGTAACCTTGTCAAAATTGGCATATAAGTGTTGTTATTTTCACTAAACTTTGATCTTTTGTTTGGATGAGTGGCAAGGATATTAACTAAGTCAAATAGAATGATAAATTCTATTGATGAGACTAAGTCAAAATCTAATTATTTTGCTTTGTTTCATGATTGTAGGATGAAAAATCCTGATAAATAAACTTAACTTAATAATCAATAATTGTGTTTGATAATTTGACACTTTAAAAGTGTAAGATCTTAGTTTAATTTGGGATTTTTTCACTTGAAAAGTTTAGTTTTTGACAAGTTTGAGACACTATGTTGATTGATAAAATGTTTTTCTTCTGATAAAAATTTGGATTCTGATGTTAACTATCTGACTGATGGGAAAAATAACTCTCTGGTTTTTCATTTATTGGATGCACTATAACAAACCTTAGATGTGCTAAAACATAACGTGAACACGCTAGTAAATTGACTGAATGTGCTAACCAACTGGGTAGATGCGTTGTAAAATAGGGTGTATGTGCTGGTAAACTAACTGAATGCACTAACAAACTAGGTAGATACGCTATAAAACATGACGTATGCGCTAAAAAAGAGTTTGATTATGCTAAAATTCTAGGTGAATGTATTGACAGACTGGGTGTAGATGTGCTGTAATACAAGACATGAGCTGAAATAGAGTTTTGATGCGTTGGTTAAACAAGGAAGATGTGCTAAAATAAAGTTTGATTGCACTAATCTAGGAGTTGTCAGTATTTTCACAGTTGTGTATGTTTTTCTACTTTTTCTCAGTAAAAAGATTAATTCTAGGTTGTAATTTTCTGACCAAATGAATATTTTGGAGATGTGTTTTGCTTGTAAATCTTGGAATTTGATGATCTAATTAGATGATACCTTTGAAAATAACTTTAGACACAAAATCCATATTGTAAACATTTGTTTTAGATTCTATGTATTAAACATGTAGTGAGTATTCTAGAATCAGGTTTGATTCTTTCAGTTTTCACAGGTTTGACACAAGTAAAGACAGTTCAAGCACTTTTCTAATTGTCAAGTAGGTCACTTAGAATATCACAACCCACAGCTTGCAACTATGTCAGCTCACACAACCCTGTCACCCCCTAGAGGGCGCTCGTGTTTTTTCCTTTCCCAACTCTTAACCAAAGTTGAATCCTCCACTTTTGGCCAAGGTCTCTGATAGTTATATGGTGAGTGTCTTGGGGTCAGATTCTTCCCTTCCCTTGCACCGTGATATAAAAAGTGTTCAGAAACTCACACAGTTGGATTCTACACTAAAGTTCTTAGAAAGGGTATCTGTTTAGAGCAGAAAATGATAAAATCCCTCAGGAGACCTCCCAATCTTTAGAACAAAGATTTTGGGGATGACTATCTTGCACACTTTTGGTGAATGTAGGTTTCCCCAGATTCACTTTCGTTTTATAGTGGGTTGGAAAAACTGGCTTTGGTTGTTCCCACTCAGGTCGTTCCTATAGGGTGAGTAATTTTTCCCACTACGGCAGGCCTTCTAAAGGTGTTAATAAAGCAGGATAGCAAGTCTAGCATTCTGATCACCCAGTTAAGGGGAGAGCATAAGCCTATTGCTTTCGAAACACAATAAACATTGGGTTAAAACTATTTCTTTAATTAAGCTAGATGCACTATCTTAACCAAAGGAAAAATAAATAATAAATTTAAATTCCTACAAACACCATTAGTAATTTGTAGATTTTTGTCTTTTACCGACATAAATATTTCCAACAATCATCTTTGACAAGCGTATTTTGTACCTGCAAGAAAGAAAACCATGATTAACTCTCAAAAATTTAAAATCCTGAAAAAACAATTAGATGCACCATAACAGTCCTTAAATGCGCTAAAATAATAGTTTTATTTGCTACAAAATTCAGTCAATGCGCCGAAAGAAAACCCCCTAGCTGGTAAAAATAGAATACTGGATGTGCCAGAACAATCGTTGTATGCGCTAGAATATTCTATGGATGCACCAGAACAATGGTTGGATGCACCAATCTGGAAGTTGTATGCGCTGTAAAAACTCTCGATCGCGCTAAAACAAAACACGTCAAAAACCCGTGGACAAACTTTTCAAGAAAATATGTTAAAAATGGGGTTTTTAGCCCCACAGTGGGTGCCAATTTATGTGTGAGTAAAATATGTGCAAATGTAATAAAAAACACAATCAATAAGACATTATATCAATAGATTTAAATAACAATTAAAATAATTAAAGAAGAAATCTATTGAAAGCGTCTAATTGCTCTCTAACTCCAAAGATTTATTAAATCACAAGGGGCTCTCAGATTTTGTAAGCACTGTGACTATTAAAATACCAATCTAGAGAATAAGATGATGTAAGATGCAAGAATCTAATCCTATGTAATGATTGCTAAATGATATGATGTAATCCTGTAGATGAAAATGACATAAAACTGATAAAATAAGCTTAGATGCAGCTATATGAAGATCCATGATTATAAAACTAAGATGATTCTAATATGATTCTACAATGATGATTGCTATTTTACTAATATGATAATTTCTCAAATGCTTCTAATGCTATTTCTACAGAGTAAGATTGCACAAAGTTGGGATCCATTTCCTATGGAAAGAAGCTATATTTATAGATTCATGACAACATATTTGTGATGTGGCAGCAAAGCAAAGGTCTGGATTTGATTTGAAAGAATCAAGGGTGAAGGATGAAGAAGCCTGAGAAGATTATGGAGATTGTTCCTCCCCACAAAAACATTCAACCAGAGGATAGGAATGATCAATGGAAGAAGATGAAGAAGTTTGCCTATAATTTGTCTCCAATTTGTCTCCAAATTTGTCCATGAAGGCTGAGTTGAATTAATTAGATATCAAATATCTAATTTGGTAGGTGCATATGGTGAGTGAAAAGAGGAAATAGCTGTAGAAATATACCCTTGTTTGAATATTTAGATTTTGTAGCAAGAAATTGGAATATTTAGATTTATTCAAATTAGCAAGAAATTGGAAATATTCAATTTAGAGGAAATTGGAATATTTGGAAGAAATAACAATTATTAAATAAAACAAATATTTGAAATTGTTTATTTAATAAAAGAGGGATAATGATAATTAAATAAGACTATATGATTTATTTTATTTAATTAAGAGGGAATAAATAATTAAATAATACAAACTATTGAAGTTGATTATTTAATTAAGCAAGAATAAATAGAAGAATGTAAATAGAATATAAGAATTAAAGAAATGAACTATATAAATAAATAATTTTATTTATTTAATAGTAGATGAATTAAAGGTTAATTAATCAAATAAATGTATTTAATTAACCAGATTTATCTAGACCATTTTTAGGTGTATACACTAACAATATTTAATGTTGCCTTGGAGGTGACAGTGACCATAGAGATATCAAGGTTCAAGTTCATGAAGCTGCTGGGTGAAGGGACAGAAAGAGTAAATAAAGAGGAAATAAAATATGGACATACTTGGCATTATAATCATGTTGATTCTGCAACCTTCTTGAAGGTGCTCAGAGAATTCCAAAGGAAATTCAATGAAGTGGCAAATTAGAAAACCAAAGAACAATGAAGCCCATGGTGCTTGGTTCCATGTAAATGATGAGGCTTATTTTATAGTTGAAGTAGTCTTATCCAAGGAGGATCTTTCAACCATCGAGCCACCAATAGGGTGGAAGGATTTTGATGTATACAACAAAAGTAGGAACTTTTAGCAATGAATTCTAAATGTTTTTCTTGTATAATATATACAATAGAAGTAGATACACATGAAAGAAAAATAAAACTATAGTAATGTTATATGCTTTAGACAACTGCATTTTGTTCAGTTACATGTATATGCTTTAGATAGATTCATGCGAGGACAACAACATGATGCATGGGTGCATCTTTTTGATTTAATTCTAAATGTATATCCGTGTTTAAACTATTCTTAATACAAAAAGTAGTAAGATGGAATTTTTATTGCAAGGATGATCACAAGGTCCATTCTAGAGAAGAGATAAGATCCCAAATGGTGTGAATACCTTTGTAAAAAAATCTCAAGAGCTTTAATCCTAGGAGACTTTGTTAGAGGTAAACTAGAAATATTAATAATCATAGATGGTCACAACTTATAGTTATTGAAGGATAGTCCACTTTTGAAACCATCACCGCCCCACATAAGGAATGGTTTCATGGTTTTTAAAGCTTTTTAAATGAACCTTAAATCTTGAAAAGATAATTAATGATGAGAAGAGAACAAAATATAATTGCCTTATAGTATTGTTTACCATAAGGGGCACTATCTTTAATGTAATGCTTGAGAAGAATTTTTGTAGCATTAAATCCATCAAGGGATGGAACAATCCATTTAGTATAGGGAAAAAATCTTTGATCTTGTGAACATTACTAATCCCCATACGACCATTGTCCCAAGGGAGGCAACAAATATCCCAAGCCACTTTTTAAAAATCACATGACTATTTATCACTAGCCCATAAAAAATTCTCTAGGAGATTTACCAACCTATCATAGATAGCTTTGTAAGGAGCTTGGTAGGAAGAATAATAAATATGGGCATGTACAAGGAATTTCATGCAATTTTAAAATTTTCCTACAAGAGAAAGCTACTTAAAGATCTAGAAAGAGATATTTTTCTTCACCCATTTAATGAAATATTGCTACAAGGTGGAAAATAGACTTTCAAAGGAAAAGGGGATTCCAAGGAACTTGAAATTATCACCTCTATCGACCCACTTCTAGTAAAATTCCTTCAATTAGGAAGGCATGGTGAAAATAATTTGTCTATAACATTGTCCTATTCAGTTGAAGATTGGACACTAAAGTAAGGAAAAAATATTGGAACAAGACATGGTCTCTTTGAAAGAATCATGATTATTTGACAAAGAAAATGATCATCTAAATTTCTCATATGAATAGGGAAGGGAAATACCCTTAACTAAGCTAAGAAAATATTTATGAGCTAGAAGATACCCAAAGGCTTCAACAATAAAGACTACAATAAGAGAGCAAGAGGATTTCATTTTTTCATGGTATGGAATGAGCCAATTTTTTTAGAGGCTTTTCCATTAATGAAAAGGAAGTTTGAAGTGGTAGAAAGGAGAAATCAAATTACTTGTAGAAAAAAATACCCAAATCGCAAGGCTTCAAGAATGACCAAAAGGAAGGTCCATTCAATATAATTATAAGCCTTTTCAAAATATTGCTTAAGAAAAAAATGTTTCTTTGGTGCTTTGTCCCATTCATTTACTTCCCTAACAAGAATTATGTTATCAAGAATGTATCAAGTTTTAATAAAAGTTTTCTCAAGCTACACTATGGGAAACAAAAGGTGATAAATGTGAAGAGCTAATTATTTGGAAATAATTTTATAAGACACATTTAATAGCATGATGGGATATCGACTAATGATAATTTTAGGATCCTTAACTTTGGGAATAAATTTTATATTGTCACATTTGATAATAGACCTTAGGAAATAGTTCTAAATCACTTCCTTATAAACATGGAGTAGGTTAGATCCAATAAAATACCATGTGGTATTAGGGTAAAAACACAAAGCTGTGTCACACTTTCGACCAACTAAATGGTTTCTATCAAATTGCTTTTGGGTGGAAAAGATTCAATCGAGAAGGTTTCAACCAAAACTAGGTGGCAGTGACATGGCATTGATGTGGCGGAAAAGGTTTCGACTGAAACCATTTTGATCGAATACATTTCAAACAAACTATGCAAATATACAAAATTAAAATAAGGGTTCTGTGTATTTACTGTGGACTTAGGTGTTCAACGAATATTTTGTGGGCGAGAGTTTTCGATCAAGAAACTGTTGTAGGTAGGTTTTGTTTAATTATTATTCTATTAGTGTATTAGTTTTGTGTTTACCTATTATATGCATTGCTAAATAGTAAATTTTATAACCTAGTACTACTAAACAATTTAATTTTATATCCCTAAATTACAAATATAATTTTGTTTTTACCTGGAGGAGTGAACTTCAAAATGTAGTTCTGATGTAGCAATGCACAACAAACTAGGTTCAAGGAAACATAAGCAAGGAAGGTAACTAGAATTTGAACTAAGAGACATAGCAATTAAATCACCTCCACATGAGCTTAACTTCTAGGCTACAAATGACTAACTTAAATTTTTATGAAATGACTCATTTGCAACACATATTTTCAAGTAAAGTTTTCATTATATGTGTACATAAAATGAACACACCATGACTGCAATGATATTCTTCAAAGCAAAAAACTCTGGTAGTTTATCCTTTAACCACTCATCAAGGTTGTAACACATGTTTTCTCTTGATCGACTCAATGCCAGTGAGCAAGAAACAACAAAAACAATATCAATATCCAAAACTATTATGTAATAATACTATAGCACTGACAAATGCATCAAAGTAAAAATTAGATAAGAAACAAAAAATTTACGCACCAAAGTAGATAACTAGATAAGCAACAAAAAAAAAAAATTCTCTTTATACAATTTAACAAATTGTTCTTCTCAAACTACCAAATTCCTCTTTTACTGCCATCTAAGCTAAGCTACGCTAAGAGAAAACAACAAATGATTAAATCTATTACAACATGAATAATTTCTTAGGAAAATGTCAACAAGCTCAATAAGTGTAGCACATAAAGTCATTCAAAGGAGCAAACCAAAACTACAAATCATGGAGTCAAATTGTCTTGGTTTCTCAGACCACCGATCAGTCATATCAGCAGATTTTTTGTAAGACTTTGTTCTTTATTTCATGGTCATTTAGTGTGTATATTGTGCCTTATTATGCCTTCAACGTTCCTAACCCAGCAGTTCATGTTGGTGTTGGCGGTTCGACGGCTTTCTCAATGGCTCCCCCTCCGAACAAACGTCCCTGGAAATTCATTCCGAAAGTGTTCCACGAGGTATGCATTCTGAACTCCCCTACTGATGTGGTTTTACCTTTACCTGAGTTTGATTCTGCTTGTCAATGGCTTGAAAGTCACACCCTTGTTGGGTATTTTGTTGGGAGAACCCCCCCTGAAAGTGTGCTTAAAGAATGGGTCAACAAGGCCTAGGTCCCTCATGGGGTCCACCTTGAGATGGTCCAAAATATTACCAAGGGTTTTTTCTTGTTTCGCTTTTCAGAAGTTAGCCATGTGTAGGCCATTTTGGGTCATGACCCCTAGTATGTCCGGTCTTCCCTTTTGGTTTTCCATGCCTGGACCCGTGACTTCATTGTCTCGAATGAGACCAAGCTCCAGGTCCCAGTTTGGATTGAGTTTCTTAGTCTTCCTTTGCCCTATGTGCCTTTTTTGAATCATATTGCTTCCTCTCTGGGGAAAGTTATTTGTGTGGAGCCGGATAGGTTCTTCCAAGCCCATCCCTAGAAGAGGGTTTGCGTGGAAGTTGACCTTTCCCAAGATTTGAAAGACACCATTGATATTCAAATAGGAACTCTCCGACATACCTAGAAAGTTACTTATTTTAATCTACCCAACACGTGCTATCGGTGTCAGTTCGCAGACCACAAGATCAAGGACTGCCCTTTGGCAGTGCCTCATACACCATCTCAGCCATGGGAAACTGAACAATCTCGTCAAGCAGATTCTTCTGCTCCTAAACAAGACTCTGCCTGGACTACAGTCACAGGTCGTAGGAATAAATCTTCTGGTTTTGCGTCAGCTTCCAAAGCAGCCGAACCAGTGAAAAATGTTTCAAACCCTTCTCAGAAGGGGACGGTTCCGGGCAAGGTCGATAGTGTGCCTCTTCAGCCTCGACCCAAGGCCACACCTCAACCCGCTACCATCATGATGGCCCAACCGCATAGTTTTGCTCCTGGTTCAGGAGCCCAAAGGTGCTCTTGAAGCCCCTCTCCGCCTAGGGAGGAAGGGGAATATGTTCAGTAGAAACAAAGGATTTCCTCTCCTTCTATCCAGGTTGGCTCAGTTCCGCCAGAATTTTTACAGAATCGTTTCTCTTCTCTGAATGGAGAGGAATTAGAGTTCGATGATATGGATGCAGTTCTTCCATGAATTTTCTCTCATGAAATGTTAGAGGTCTTATTGACCTCAAAAAATATATTGTCAGAGATACTTTGAAAAAGTTGACTGGTATTGATATTTTGTGCCTACAGGAAGTTAAAATTTCTGGTTTTTTGCTTGCTTCAGCTTGTCAGTCTATCTGGCTAGCCAGTTCTATGTTCTGTACCACGCACAAATCTGGGCGTGGAGGAGCTGTCATTGTGTTGTCTCCATGGTGGCACTCTAGCGTGGTCAAACATGGGTCTGATCCCACGCAGTGGCTTGTCTGGATCCTACTCAATATTGATAATCATTCTTTCGGGGTCATTAATGTTTATGCCCCAAATGATGCTGTGGAACACTCTTTACTCTGGCGATGGATTGCTGACTCATTGCCGGTCACCACCTGGATTTTATGTGGGGACTTCAACATGGTTGAGATGGCCTGTGATAAAGATGACATCCTGCCCTTTAGATGGGCAACTGGTTAATGTGAGGCGTGGTTTTACATGCGTAATAAATTAGGGATTTTTGATCCCAATATTGGCCGCTGCCATTCTCATTCTCCCTGGCACACCTGGTGCAATTTCAGGGCTGGTTTTGACAGAATTTTTAAGTGCCTCGATTGTGCCATGATCTCGGCACAATCATTTTTCTCCTTCGCCAGCTCTTCTCTTCTAGTTAAGCCGATAATGGATGTGACGTTGTCTGATCACTTCCCCATCAGTTTTCACATTGAATGGGAGACTAGACAGCCTCGCACGTGCAAGACACAATTTTTCCTCAATAATTCTCTTATCGGCCATAAGGCCACCTTGGCCCACATTCACAGAATTTGGAACTTGGAATGCAGGCCAGCTCATAGTACTGGCTGGATTACGTGGTGGAATGATGCCATCACCCGTACTGCTCATTTCTTGCGCATTTATGGGCGCCAACTGGCCATCTTTTGCCGGCGGTCTTACGAGGCAACCATAGCTGATTTGCTCTCAGCCAACAAGGCCTTAGTGGCTAGCCCTTTTTCTCCAACTTTGCAAGTTAAAGTTGCAGAATTATGACACAAAAATCAAGTTGCGGACAACTACACTGCTAGAGGTGTGCAAATCAAGGCCGGTTTGCATTGGCTCAAAATTGGGGATCGTGCCTCCAAGGAGTTTTTCTTGGCCTTGCATACCAGACACTCCTCTCCAGGCATTAAAAAGATTAAAGATGGCGTACAGGTCCTTTCAGAGCTTCCTGACATTCTGCAAGCTTTTGTGCATCATTACGAGCAAGTTTTCACTACCCAAGACCCCACGCCTGAGCGCCAGCAGGCCCTCCAGGACTGCCTTGCTGTCGTGCCACATAGGCTGTCTGCAACCCAGAAGAAATTTTGTGACCAGTTGCTTACGCCTGATGATCTGAAAGAGGCTTTACATTCCATGATAGATGATAAAGCCCCTTGGCTTGATGGCTTTCCCTGTGAATTTTACAAAGCTCTTTGGGACTGTGTGGGTCCCGACTTGTTTCAGGTCTATTTAGAGGCTTTTCATTCCAATTCTTTAGGAGAGCTAATAAATAAAGGGAATATTAAGTTCATACCTAAAGCCGGTGATCCTGAGGATATTTGTAATTGGCGGCCTATTATGCTCCTTAATGTCTCTTATAAAATCATTGCTAAAGCTCTTGCTTTAAAAATCTGCCATCTTCTACCCCTCATTGTGCGTCTGGAGTAGACTGGGTTCATCAAATCTAGGTATATTCTAGATAATATCATCACTATCTAGGAAGGCATGGAGTGGGCCCAGCGCTCCAACCAGAAAGCTTTATTCATTAAGATTGACTTTTCCAAAGCCTATGATCGCATTG
>VDFB02207005.1:0-14464 GCA_007258455.2 Sequoia sempervirens | reverse complement strand
TCAAATCCAAAGATGACTTGTGAAGCACACACCATACTTCATCACTATCTAGAATATTCCTCTACCATCCTGAAATCTATAAAACTCCTTTGCAACAATTCACACCTCCAGAATGTACACAACATTTACATTCAAACTACACTGCCAAACATTGCAACTATAAAATCCATATTCCAAAGCACCAAACCATGAATACTATTGACATAGGAAAGATATCAACACCATCAACATGCATTCAAAATTGCAAGACCTGAAGAACGATTGTGGAGAAATGTGGAGCAAAAGCATTTCTCCTAGACACCTCTATAAGCAACATTGCGAAACCGATTCACACATTGGTGAACATAACTTCCTTTGATCATCGATCCAAAAGCCAAAATTTTACATATAAAAAATTTGAACACCTCCATCCAAATATATCTAAACCAAACAAGCAAATATTCAACCCAGAAGAAATGTGAAGAAAATCCAGATTACCTCTACAAATCAAAACACCTTATTTTATCAATTTTCTGGATATCCTCGACATCTTTACCACTATCACAATCATAAACATAAGCTTATCAAAATGACACTAGAGATTAACACTAGTAACTTAATTGATACAATATAATGTAACTAATCAAAGCAAAAATCTCTCTCAATCATTGCACAACTGTCACCAATGACAACACAAGCTTGTTGACATCAATGACAACACCTTTATACTTGCAACAAACAAAGGTGAAGGATGAAATATAAATGAACAATAATAAGAAATTAAAAGAGAGAATGTTGCTAGTGTTCAGCGAAGATGAAAACAAGCCAATCGTGAATAGCGCAAATGGCAGCAACGCGAGTGGCAAATGCCTCTTACAGCGCACCGGTGAATCCCCAAGAGGCCCATTTTCCACCGGCCTCGCTGATACCCACTTCATCACCTTCTTGGCTCAACAACACCTTATCACAAAAGAGGAAAATAGTATCCCTTTATTTAGCATATGACAATGTAGTTGGAAAGGTTTTGTAGAAGACTCCCAAGGTCTAAAGGTTAAAGACTACCTCAAGGTTGATGGAGGATGAAATCACTTGGAATTTGTTTATGGAGATTGCACAACATTCTGTACAAAAATCTATTATAGTCAAGCTACCATAGCTGACTATAATGTAACTAAGGTAGATTTGGGCCCGCCTAGCAAAGATGTTAGATGGGGATGTTCACAATTTTCAGGTGATGACCACTAGATTTGTAGAGAGAACAAAGAAGAATAATTAGGATAAAGATGAACTAAAGAGAGCAGTGGAAATCCTCTCTAATTGTCTCAAAACATTAACATATCATTCCCCTCAACCCCTTAGTTAAGCAAGCCCCTCTTTTGATCCTAATTCTCCAGGTGGGAAGGCAATGATGAGAAAATTATAGAGGTATAACCATTATGGATAGGATGCTCAAGGTTGGGTGCTTGATCTTAAGGAAAAAGGTCCTCCTCTGATTGAGAAGTTGAAAAAGGTGTACGATAAATTTGTGCTATTAAGGAATTATGTTAAATAGAAGATAGTTAATTGCAAGCAAGAGGAGTCGCTTTGGATGCAAGTTGATAATGACCTTGTTGAGATTATTATGATGGGTTTGGAGAAATATGCTTTAGAAAAGATTATTCCATCTAAGGATGATCCTAGGATTGTGATGTGGAAAAAGAGCTTAGAATGGAAATTCATTGTCATGAAGACAAATATTCTAGAGCTAAATAAGTTGATGAAGGGGTGCAATCACCTCAACAATGATTTAAATACAAATTTCTCTAATTTTGGATGTTAGATGATGAAAGTTGATAATAGGGGTCCTACTACAACTAAGGAGTTAAAAGATGGGTTCTTGAAAGTAGTTGATATTTTGTTAGGAGAGCAAGTATTTGATAAAGAAACGTTGAAGAAGCTAGCTAGAATCGACTCAACATTAGCTTGACATGAGGACTCCCCTACCCTTATAGCCACCAAGATGGAAGTTATTCACAACAAAAATATGGTGTAGAAGTTGAGAACAAAGAATGTTATCATTCCTCAACATGTTGAGATTCCTGTCATCATGTAGGTGCTAAGAGATTATAAGGCATGTGTGGCATTTGCTTAGCAAATGCCAATGTTGGAAGAAACCTTTGTTGATTTGAACACTCAACCACCTTAGCATTAAGTGTATTTTCATTTTTGTAGCATTTGGTTTAAATATTTATGTTATAATGAACTCTTTGGTGATAGTTCTTTAAAGAATTAGTTTCAATTTTTTTGAAGATTTCAGTGACAATTACGTTGTGAAAAATGTAAATATGTTTTGAATTGATGGTGCAAGGGTCCCAATTTTTCCCTCTTACACTGTGATGCATGAGTGAGAATTGCTTTGAATTAAGGATAAGGTTTTATAAATTTTGATTATTTTCTAAGGATGTTTATTATCTTTGAGCAGTAAATTTGAATGAAGTATTTAACATTTATGAGTAAGTTTATATGATCTTTGATAAGTGTTAGGATAGTCCTTCTCTTTATGGATGTGGTATTCATTGGTGTTTCATTCATGTATCTTCAATGAATGTCAAAGTTGCTTTGAGTCAAGTCAGCTGGCTATTAATAATCTGATCTTTGAGTCATGATATTGGTAGCTTGAAAATCTATTTTAAATTTAATTAGTAGTTTTAAAGTTGATTTCCATCACATCTTCTCCATGACTATGGGTTGGTGTTAGTTCACCTTTCCTGCTTTCTGGTTAAAAGCATACCCCCATTTTCTTTAAAATCTGAAAAATCAAAATTTATATCATATAAGGGAGTTGTACCTCTATCAAAATTTAGAGGGAGATCACCAATGAAATGGCGATCTCTCCAACTGTTGGTGATCAATTAGTCTATCTTTTGGGTAGAATGGAGTCAATTTGAGTTAATCTTTAAAATACAAATCTATCCACCAACAACTTCTAAATTAGTCATATTGTTTAAGTACCTTTGAATCATTAATTTATCAAAATATCATGTTGTGTAGAAAAGGAAAGTCTATATTCTTGTTAGAGGAGTGTTTGAGGTTATCCAAAGTGTCTTGGAGAGTCCTTGAAACAAGGGCACGTGTGTGAAAATGAAGTTGAAAACCTAAAATTACGTGATCACCTATTTTTGCATGTTGTAATTTTACCATGGTTGTGGTGGGAATATTTATTGGAAGCAACATTTTCATCATTGGGAATCCATAAAGTGGAGTTTGAAGGGTTTCATTATCTAACTCGATTCTTTTGAAATCTATTCTTTTATTTTTTCACGACGGGAGAAAAGAGGAATGTCATATTATATTTGAACATGAAGTTCAAGGAATTGGTTCTCATGTACCATTTATTTTTCATGTTCATAATTTGGCTATAAGTGACAAAGTAGGGGATTCTAAGTTGTAAGGGAATATTGTAGGGTTGATGAGTGGGGTGAGGAGTGTTGGGTATGAAAGTTATTTCTCACACTTATAATGAATAAATCACTTTCTATGGTTGGGGAAATGTCATCTTGAGGGTGGCTTTCTCATCTCATCAATAAATGCGAGTGATGAAAGGTTAATTATCGAGTGAATAATTTCTTCAATTTGGTCTTAGCTAGACCCAAGAGGTCATTCCTAAAGGTATTCAAAATAGGATTTGATCATAATTGAAAGATATGCAAATAAATAAACTATAGTTTTATCTAATATATGCCTAACCGAAATGTTTTCACTAGACCATGGACTAACCTATTTCCCATATAAACTCTATTAAATTGATATGAATATGCAGTAAATGATTCCCTTTTAAGATGAAAAATTATTATGGCTCACTTCAAATGCTTTCCTTAGGTATAAAATAGGTTCATGAAGTGCATACAAACTACTTCTTACTCCTACACTACTAGATAATTATATTGTTCATTTAAAGTGCATGGAGGGTCTAACACTTATATGATTGGTTTGTTGTAATGGGTTACATAAATACAATCAATCAAAAGACACAACACATAGAAACAAAAAAGAGAGATAAGATACTAATAATTGAATATGTTTAATAATCCATCTCCAAACTTCTAGAAATCTATATGAAATAAGGAAAATACCATTATAAATAACATATGCATTGCATTACAATGTTGTGACACTTATCACTCAATTCTTAAAGTGGATGAAGTGAAAAGGGAAAACATTTGGATCTACTTTAGAAGTCCACATAAATGAGGAGAAAGAAGGGAACAAGCATTTACGCGAATTATGAAAGGAAGTGGATAAGAGGATGGGATGAAAGTAAAAAATCTAGATCCCAATTAAGTTCTCAAAAACACTGGAAAAAATAGAAAATAGAAAGAAGGCTTGATAAAACCTTTACATGGGAAAGGATGGGAGGACTAGAGGTGGAAGGAATATCTAGATCCCCACTGTAAATTCACAAATGAGGTGCAACAAAGACTAGAAGAAAAATAAATGAAAGGCATGATGGACTTCATAGGAATTTAATGTGGAATAGGACACGTGATCAAGATATTGGTTGAAAAAAAAAATGATTCCTCACTAAAATTTTACTACACTATGAAACAAATGGAGAATGACCAAAAACACCCAAACTAAGAATCCTTTGAGATTTTAGTGACTTCCAACACATGATAAGCAGATGGGGATGGAGAATGATACTTAGGAAATTTTGATAAAGGGAACTCCTTTATAGATTTATCATATCTGTTAGTTAGGATGGGCAAGATGAGGTCAAAAAACACCAAGGAGTTGAGACCAACCAATTTTAGCATTGTCAAATTGAGTCCCAACAATGAATGCTTTATAAACATTGTCAAGACTCTTGAAAACTCTAGAGGCATGACAAAATCTATGTAACTGGACTATTATTGTGGAACGAGGAGCATTTTCTTACTCTTGTTGGAGTTTTCGCCTATTGAAGGGTTTCTCCAAGGTAAATACAATGTCTTGGTTATTATGTGTGTGTGTTCTTTGGTTAACACCATATATATTTTATTTTCTTCCATTGATTTTACATAACAAATGAAAATATAATTGCAATCACATTTATATGAGGTGAATTAATAGTGTTTTTTTTCAGATATTAGAAGATTAGCCAATAAGGATATTTGTAGGTGATGAAATCTAGAAGAGTTTCTCCAGGGCTATACAAATCACATGTTGAGATGGAATGCTGGATGGTATGGTAGAATGAGGTTGAGGAAGAGTTTGTAAGGGTATAACAAGGTTATAATGTATATTCATGAATAAAACTAGGGAAATGATAAGGTGTGCTAAATTAGTTTAATAATGAGCTAAGATTGACAAGTGATAAAGTACATGAATAAGAAGTTAGAAAAATTGCTTAGCTCTTTGTCAGTATTGAGATGTTGAATATGTTGATTTGATTATGTAATGCACTCGATGATTGGATCTAGATTTTTGGTATAAGATCTTAGGAAAAGACTTTATTGTTGACCTTCTTTTGATGATTGCTTTATTCGTGTATGCAATTATACACAATTTCATCATTGGGTGGCACAATCTAGACTATCTCATTATGATTATCTTTTCTAGTACTACAAATTATAAAAACCCTTGTATTTGTAAAGATATTTGTATATATTACGAAATTTGTTGTAAGAAGGTTGAAGTATGGAACTTTGTTAATATTGAGTTAGACCTCTTTATTAATCTCATAAAATTAAAAGATAAATATGTGATTTTCTTTGAAAAGATTGGAGATGTAGAAGTCATTTGAAATTCATTCATTTCGTCTTTGTTTTTTGTGTTGCTATGCAACTTTTTGTATCACCTCTGATTCAATCTTATTTTGATAAAAAACACACACCTATAATATACCTATATAAAAAACACAAAAAATACTAATAAATTATATAAGCTTTAATACTATTCTTAATCTTAAGAAAATTATAATTAAGAGCTATATATTTTTTAAAAAAGGTTTCACATAAGATTTAAAAAAGAAACAATTCCTAAGCATTATTGAAATTGGAGAAAACTCCCCGTTAAAGCTGCCAGCTTTGAGCCGGAGTAAAGATCGGGATGGGTGACCTCTCGAGAATGTCCAATGCTTCATTTGTATGAGCATCACCTATATGCAATGAGTGCTAAGTAGACCATACATTATCATGAGAGATGGGTTCTTGTGAACCACTAATCATGAAACATGGGTCAATGAGTTTAACTAAACCACGCTGAACTCGAGCAGTATCATACCTTGACATCACTGCGTGGAAAAATAATTCCTCTACTCTATCAATTATTATAACTGCAACGTGACCTGCGTGCAATGGATATGCCAAATAGTTGTGGAAAGTTAATAGGAAGATAATTAGGGATCCAAACATAACCAAAATAAAACCTTTGAATCAAGAAGACAAGTAGGCTCCATTACCAATAGGCTCATGTTATATTTGTAATAGGGAGAAAGGGAGAGATAGGGATGAAAAAGGGAGAGATAGAGGGGGGAAGAGAGAGAGGGGGGGTAAGGAGAGAAAGATAGAGATAGAGGAAGATAGAGATAGAGATGGAGATGGAGATCTAGGAGAGAGATATAGAGAGGAGGGGGAGAGATAAATATATAGAGGGGAGAGAGAGGGAGAGAATGAGGGAAAGATAGAAAGACAAAGATATAGATAGAGATAGAAAGTGATATAAGGAGAGGGGAGAGAGGATAGATAAAATGGACAGGAAGGAACAGGTGGAGAGATGGAGGAGGAAAGAGTGGAGAAAGAGGAAAGATGGATGGATAGAGGGGGAGGATGGAATGGATCTACTTAAGAGAACTTCAAATGTTACAAGGATCAACATTGAATAACAAGCAAATATTTTATTGCTTGGTCTCCTCAAGTTGGATCTTGGTCTAAAATGTACTTTGATAGGTGCAACTCTTAAACATGTACTGAGAAAAACTGATATAGGGGTTGGCTTAGTTGGTTTTTTGTACAAATTATTTTCTATTGTCTTAGAACATCGTCAAGGTTGTCCACATATTTAGAATGAGGGCTCTAGTTTTGTTTTCCTATATTGAATACCATTGGCATGGGACAATGCTAACTCTAGATTTTGACTTTCCAATACTGGAAGTAATGGTTTTGTTTGCTTTTAAAAGATCTAAATTTGTAATTGATTCTCCATAATTCACGACACCTTTAGAATCTATAGGCCCCTTCTCTGTTGAAGTAGAGGGGCTTTTGGTCCTTGTATAATTCCTTCAATGGATGAGCCATCTACAACAATGCATGACATGAGAAATCTCTTGAGAAAAAACCTCTTTGGAAAAACAAAGGGTAAAATATAGTTTGACTCTTTGAAATAAGAGAAAACATGAGATTTACCTCTTAGATAGGGTAACAAGACAATGAGAAAAATCTAATCAAATTGTCAAACTTAAAGAAAATTTAAGCTTGCTTTAGATTCTTATTCTCTATGAGAATTTGTGAAAAGATTTGACTAATCTTGTTACAAAGATTTCCATGCTTTCCAATGCAATGGTTTTTTTTTTTTTGTGAAATAATTTTTTTATTCCAAGAAAATAATATAATCTTTTTAAATTTTTGATGAAATTTAAAAACTCAAATATCATAAATTTTGAAAAATAATAAACAAATTTAACAAACAAAAATATGAATATATATGAAATTTTAATTAAAAAAGCCATAGGAAAAATATAATAAAATGAAAATAATTAAAAAATAATCTAATAAACTTATACAATTAATAAAACAATAATATTATCAAATATAAAATTATATAAATTATAAAATAAAATAATTAAAAGATTTGCCTCTTAATAAGTTAAACTAATTGTAAATTATAAAATAATGTCATAAACATAAATCTTTTAATTATTTTTATAAAATCTCAAATAGAATATATAAAACAATAACTTCTAATTATAAAAGTAATAAAAATTACAATAAATTAAAAAAAAATTATTGGAAAAAGGTTTCTACTTCCATTTCTTCTTGTAAAAAGCAAGATTCATCATGGAACTAATCCGGCCATGGCGAAAGTTTCTGCTGTGTGAGTGCAAGTAAGGATTTTGACATTGAAGTAAAATGTCAAGATAGGCCTCGTCAAATCTCGCAGCACAACGGAGATGGAAAAATTGAAAAGAAGACCAAGTGCAGGCATGGGCCAAATGCTACCGCGCCCCTATTGGTCTAAATTCTGATCATATGCCTCTTCTCGTTAAATTTAACATTCAGGATGGCAACCAGCAAGATGGCAAAAATCAGTACTCTCATAAGAAGGCTCACTCACAAGGAAAAATCCTTGTGAATCATGAAAATCAAGAAATCTTTGTGGCTGCGTTGGATCATCACCTCCAAGAAAGAAAAAACATACCATGCAATGAAAGCAACGAAAAAAATGAATACATTAGCAGCAATATGTTGGTTCCACTAATTCAGAAGGCTCTAGAAGGTTGTAAGAGATCTCAAACCAAGAAAGGGATTTCAAATACTTTTCCTGCTAACCCATGGTATGATGAGGAGTGCAAAGCAGCAAGAAGATTGGTCAAAAAGAATATGTCAAACAAAGAAAGTAAAGTAATCTACGAGAAGTTGGTAAAATCTAAAAAAGAAACCTATGTGAATTTAAGAAGGAAAGAGTTAATTGCTTTGGGTAAACACAATCCCAAAAGTTTTTGGAGAGAGTTGCAACAAAAGAAGAGTCAGACAGAAAATAGTATCACTGGGAAGCAGTGGTTAGAGTATGCGAAGCTCTTGTATGAACGACCAGTGGAGAAAATCAAGCCCCCTTTAATGCATGCCTCAAGTGAACTCTTCTCGGAGGAGGATATCAAGAAAGGCATAAAAAACCTAGCAAGTGGTAAGGCTCAAGATATTGATGGGCTGCAGGCTGAATTCTTAAAATGGGGTTGTGTGCTCCTCACACCTCACATCAAATACCTCTTTAATAGCATCACTCAAAATGGCTTTCCGGTTGAATGGGCTACCAGTGTGGTCATCCCCTTACATAAAAGTGGGGATATCAATAATCCCTCTAACTATCGAACTATAATGGTCAATCCTCTTCTTGGTAAACTTTATGGGAGCATGTTAGAGCGCAGAATCAGTAATTGGGCCGAAAGGGAAGGTAAAAGGGCAAAGGGGCAGGTTGGTTTCAGATCAAGGCATTCTACCATAGATCACTGCATCACGCTTAGGCACTTAATTGAGAAAGTTTGGGACACTCAAGGGGCTGAAGCCTTTTGTTGTTTCGTTGATTTCAAAAAAGCCTTTAACACGGTACCTAGGGACAAACTGTGGAACAAAATGAAGGAACTTGGTATTCCTGATGAACTTCTAGAGCAGCAGTCCATAAACTTTATGAGAAAGTTAGCGCTAAAATTAGAACAAAAGATGGTATATCAGATTGCTTTGGTAGTGACATCGGGGTCAAACAGGGTTGTCCCCTATCTCCCACTCTGTTTGGATTATATATTGATAAGCTTGAAGAATGGTTAAACAAAACTGATGGGGAGGGTATTCAATTAGCTAGTTATGTGGTGAAGTTACTTTTATATGCGGACGATCTTATCTTAATTGCAAAATCTGCTCCGGGTTTGAGAGGTCATTTAAAGGCTCTCGAGCTCTTTTGCCAAGAGGTCGGTATGCAAGTTAACACCAGCAAAACCAAAATCATGATTTTTTCTTTGAAAAGGAAGAAGCAGCAGTTTAATTTCATCTTTGAGGGCAGCCCTTTGGAGGTGGTGGAAGAATACAAATATCTAGGGATTGATTTCCATAATAGGCTCAGCTGGGAGACTTGCAGGGCAAAAAGGATTCAGGGTGGCTGGAAGGCATCTTATCTACTACAAAACAGATGTAGGAAAGCAGAGTTATGGGATTGGAAATCCAAGAAAACCCTTTTTGGTTTGTTGGTGGCACCGGTTGTCCTCTATGGTTGTGAGGTTTGGGGGGGTAGCATGTCAAACCACAAGTGGAGGCAAGTTGAAAGAATTCAAAAACATTTGATCACTACTAACATCAAAGTCAAATCTTCAGTTCCGTATGAGATTCTCTTGGCTGAAACTGGTATGTTCCCGTTGGAGGCATCTGCTGTCATCCGGTTAATAAGTTATTTAAAAAAAGTTGAGAACATGGATTTGCACCGCTGGCCCAAAATGGTTGTTGGGGAGGAGCTAAACCGTAGAAAGAAGACTTGGATGAAGCAAAATAGCAAGTGGTTGAACAAATGGAACATTAAACTACATGAGTGCCCCAACACTAATGCTGAGATAAAAAAGTTTGTGCTAGAAAAGTTTAGGTCTACTATGTGGACTAAGCAGGTTGGCCGTAAAAAGTCACATTATATCCAGGTGTTCAACCCCACGTGGGAGCATGATGAGAAAGACTATTTAAGGGTTACAATTAAAGGCAAGGCTAGGCTTTTGGTCGCTCAAATAAGAACCGGGTCACACCATCTTAGATGCGAGACAGGTAGGTGGGCTGTTCCCAAGGAGGCTTGGGAGCAACGAACCTATATTTTTTGCAACAAAGGTACTGTCGAGACTGAATGACACTTCATGATTGAGTGTGCTGCTTATGATGATATCCGTATCCAATATGAAGACATTTTGAAGGTGGACAATCTAAATGAGCTTTTTAGGGAAACTAAGCTCCTCAAAATCAAGCAGCTTCTCTCATCAAGATCTAAATAGAATATATAAAGAAATTGCCGGTTAAAGTTTCGCGCTTTGGTCCCATAGACGATGGTCTCGCGGGACGCCATTAAATCCATATTCATTCATTCATTCGTGAATGGGAGGTCAAAAATAAAATAGTATATCCTCGGAAGCATTTTAAAGATGGCAAAGGCGAGGCTGGCGATACGCATATCATTGTTGTTTCGCGGGTTACCCGTGGGAGCGTAAATGAAATACGCCAATACAATAGGGAAGGTCAGTTTCAAAACCAATGGGTGGTGAAAAATGACGTAAAATGAAGCGGTGAAAAAATGATGAACGACGAGATCCGCTCAACGCTTTGTACGTATACAGATGATGTAGGAGCTGGCTATGCAGCCTAAAAAATCCAATGCTGCCATGCCATGCCATGCCATCCACACCTGCATCAAACGAAGTACACTCTGACCCGAAGTACAATCCATCAATCAGCAATCAAATCAGGAGTTTAGTTGCTGGTTTGGTCACATTAAAATATCAAATATAAGTTACTAAAAATATTTATAAGTTATTAAATTATTTAGATGAAATAATAATTTCATCTTATAACTCTATAAAATATTAAAATTAAGGTACTTTTAATTTTTTTTATAAATTTAATACAAATAAATTAATAATTATCATATATAGATTTTTAAGTTGT
This sequence comes from Sequoia sempervirens, assembly GCA_007258455.2. Classification (NCBI taxonomy): domain Eukaryota; kingdom Viridiplantae; phylum Streptophyta; class Pinopsida; order Cupressales; family Cupressaceae; genus Sequoia; species Sequoia sempervirens. Next base: position 3,125 of record VDFB02207005.1, on the reverse strand, counting down.
ATAACTACCAAGTTATATATTTGTAATAATCTTCTTAATATATTTTACATAACAATCCACATAAAATTAAAATAATTATATTATCTAAATATCTTTATTTTATTATTTTAAATTAGAATAAGTAAAATTTTATGGAATGAATATATAGGTAAAAATTAAATTACACATAGGATAAATATATATAGGTAAATTAAATTACACAGGTAAATTATATTACACATAGCTAAATAAATATATAATTAAGTATGAAAGAACTTTGTTAAAATTACTATTGCATATAAGTTTATACATTAATATACTAATTTTAGAAACAAAAATATTCTTTGATATCATTATAAAATATTTTTTTGACACTAGAATAATAATTAAATTATAAAAGAATAAAAAATAATTATTCTTTTTAAAAATTCTAAATTAATGATTTAAAATTAGAAATTAGAAAATTAAATTTCAAAAATCCGAAATTTACAATTACACAAAAAATTGTTTCTAAATTCATATATTTAAATCATAAAAAATATTTATTTTTTTTAATAAAATTGAAAACATTTCAAAAAGGAAAAAACATTCATATTCTATTTTATTCAAAATCAATATGTATCTATAAATAAATATTATAAATTTAAGGTTTCACTAAATATTTTATTATATAAAAATATAGAAACTTAAATATGCATCTAATAGAAAAACTTTTCATAATAAGTGCACATCTTATTGTTAAACAATTGCAAAATTAAATACAAAGAAAATATAAAAAAAATATTATAACAAATAAAAATAAGTTCTTTTAAATTAATATATATTTAATTAATTTATTATAAGAAATAAAAATAAATTCTTAAATTAATATATATTTAAAACCAACATATCTATCTTTAAAAAAATGCAATAAAGAATTGCATTTACCTTATCATATAGTTTAAAATAATTTATATAATATTATTATTATGGTTAGGGTTAGATTACAATTTAATTAGGGCTACAATTACAATGTTGTCAAGGTTAAGCTTCAATTAGGGTTAAAGTTCAATGAGTTTGATGGTTCAATTATGGTTAAGGTTAGGTTTAGATTAGTGTGAGTGTTTTACGATTAGTTAAGGTCAAGGTTCTTATAGGTTTATAATTATTGCTATGGTTAATTAGGATTAGAATTACAATTTGCAAGGCTAGGGTTCAATTAAGGTTAGAGTTCTAGGACAAATTAAGGTTAGGGTTCTTATAGGTTTATAATTATTGCTATGTTTAATTGGGATTAGAATTACAATTTGCAAGGTTAAGGTTAGATTAGTATGAGGGTTCTAGGATGAATTAAGGTTAGGATTTGTATAGTGTTACAATTACTATTACAATTCAATAAGGATTAGGGTTAGGTTTGACATTATGATTCATTTAGGGTTAGGGATGGGGTTAGCCTTTAATGATCCTTATATTTTGGTTAGGGTTAGGGTTCATTTAGTAATATATTAAATATATTATTATAATATTTTAAATATAATAATTTATAGGGAGTGGACCATGGTTAGAATTACGGTTAGGGTAGGATTAGGGTTAGTATAAATTTTTTATCTAATTAAGGTTACATTCAATTTTAATATATTATTGGTTGCCCCAAAATATAGATTAATGGTTATAATCACTTTCAGTTTAACCCTAATATGAATATAATAATCACTTTAAGTTTAACCCTAATATGAATATAATAATCACAAGAATTAGAGTTCAATCTATGATTAGAATTATGGATGCATTAAAAAGATGATTGGAAGGATATAGATTGCACATGGAACCTCTTAAAAGGAAGGGAGGTGGAAAGAGAATAAACAAACCAAGGGTAGGAGAGCAGAGGAGTTAAAAAGAGAGGAAATAGGATTAAATCACAAAAGAAATTAGATGGAAAAAATAGACTAATAATATATATAGAGAAATGGAAAAAAGAAAGTCTAGGTTTAAACTTAAATAAAAAAATGGTACACTACTCTTTATAATTTAATGATATATTTTAATTAAACTAATATGTTTTCATTTATAACATGATATATTTGGTATTTTAATAATCTATAAATATATATAGGTAAAAACTTAAAATAATAAATAAAGAAAAACCGGCTTCCTCTATTTTATATCATTTTATTAATCTACACTAAATTTTAAAAATAGATAAAAATATTATATACATATATGATTTATACTTTAAAAAATATCAATTTTTAATAATTTGTGTTATTACATGCATTTAAACATATTAATAAATACAAATTGATTTAAAAAATTATTTATTTATTAAAACATTAAAAGTTATTTTTAAAAAATCAAAAAATAAATAAAACATAACAAATTTTATTTAGTTTATTTAATAATGTATAAATTAAAAAAAACACTTAAGAGTTTGTAGCACGAAATGCTTCATATATAGCAAATTCTTAAAGGTGTTCATCAACACAACTATTTTTTCAAACACTTAGGCTATAGAAAATTCTAGACAATCATAAGCATTTGTGTATTTTTATGATCAAGTGTCAAACCTATGGATCAAATTTGAATTTACAAGTGTGAAGATCATTATGGTATGAAAGTGACATAGAATGAAAACAAAATAATTAGCAGTTTGCTAGAACATAATAAGACACAATTTGATAAACATCTTGTAAATTAATATTATCTTAACTCTAATATCTAAATATACTAATATATTATTACATTTGAATTCATCCTTAAATAATTTATGTAAAATAATTTTATTTTCTATATATTTCACTTTTATTTATAATTATTCATTTTTTAAATCTCCAAATTTCACCATTCAATTGGTAGCTATTTAAAAACATATCATGAGAAAGAAAACATAAGTTCATACAAACATTAAAAATTTAATTTCAATTAGTAGGGGTAGAAATCTAAAGAAATATAACTACTCTTAATTGAATTGTGTGCTCACAAATCACATTCTACAATGTGAATTTGACTTTACCAGTACATCCAAAATAACATTGAAACATAAGTTCGTATTCACACTATCAAGATGTCATACAAGAAAATGTCATATTAAATTCATCTAAATATTATCTCATAAAATATATGGTTTAGGTATGAGGTATAGTAGTATGTCTCACTAATCAAATAACAAA